>JAQIXH010000218.1:0-16503 GCA_034700145.1 Panagrolaimus detritophagus
AAAAAATTTCACAAAACCCTGAAAATGGATCAAAATTATATCCTAAATGTTTCTTTCGTTTTGTTTATGCATAATATTAATTATAAAAAAGTATTGGCTTGTGTTTTTCCAGAAAAACTGATTTTTTTTGATGTTGGACATGTTGCTAAATTTTGAAACTATATCTTGACGAGAAATTACGAAATCTCATCTGGGGGTGTTGAAACTTTTCAGGATAACTCTTATAGCATAAATATACATGATAAAAGTCATTGCATGTCAATATCTTTCATATTCACTGAGTTTTACCCCTGAGATGATGCTGAAGATGTACTTTTTTGGGTTTAAAGTGATTTTTGAAAATGTTCGGCGCCATTTCAGTTCATGAAATTGACATATATGATGTAGAATTAAATGGGGAACAATATGCAATGTTCAAAATAGCCAACGGTAAATGAAGAAAAGAAGGTTTTTATAGGGTCAACTGAAATGCTCCAACTTCAAATACATTTTTGACCTGTAAAATTTTGTCCTAGACATATGAACCCTTATTAAAAAAGTTGTATCTTATCAAGACGCGTCGAATGATATATAACTTGCAGCAAAAAAAAATTTTTTTCGATTTTTGGTGATTTTAGGGGTACCACCTACGGTAGATGAAAAATTTGCATAAAAATGAAAAATTTGGAATTTAAATTCGTGATCAGTGACCTCGAATTAGTCTACCCACCAATTTTCAGCCTCATAGGACGATTTTTATTTTTTTGAAATCCGAGGTGAAAGTCGAAAATTACAAAAAATGGCTTTTATATTTCTCTGTTATTAAACTTAAAAAAATGGGTCGTTGCTTTATTAAAATTACCATTTGACATATTTTTGTATCTCATAGTTTTACAAATTATTCAAATAAATGGTCTAAAATGATGGTAAAAAAATTCATTATGTGCAAAAACGAGAACGTTTCTTTTGATAAATAAAAAAGAACAAACACTAAAAAGTCCTCTTCGGTTAATTTCTCTGCATTATCCACAATACTGTTAATCACCTATTAGCTAAATATCTCAAAAAAAGAGAAGATTTTCACTTCCCACCAAATCGTTGCAACATTATATTTATCGCACATTTCTGAAAAGCTCTTTTTTAGAAAACAATAATGTAAAAAAAGTAAGTATACCATCAGTATATGTTTAATGTTCAACAGCAATGAGTTTTGGAATTGTTCCTTTTTTTACAGAATACTCTGTAATTAGTTTTAAAATATGAATAAAACATTCAAAAATGAAATATTAACTGAAAAAACAAAATTTTAAAAACTGCAAATTTTTTACAATTCGTTTTTCCGCTAAAAAAAAGCTGCTTAAAAACATATTTGTAAAAAGACAGCAACTATTTTTCAATATTTTTGGTTTTTTGAAATCATTTTTTTCAAAGACAAAAAAAATGTGTCTATGAAATTTCCGCTTTTTTCTTTGGTAAATTTATTTTTTTGCTTGACGTATTTTGAGTCAGTAATAATCAGTGCCGCAACTGCTTTTGGGAGGTTGGGGAGATCCGCTTTGTACCAAATTTAAGGTAAAAAAATTAAATTCATACTAATTAAAATGAGATTTTTTTAAGACCTCCCAAGGAAACATCCCCTTTAATATTTTTTAAAACTTTTGTAACAACATAATTATTTAAATTTCTCATTAATGATCAATTGTTTTTCTTCTTTAAACACGCAAAGAATCTCATTTTTATTGATAAATTTAAACCTTTTTTAGAAATTTTTAATTTACACGACAAATTAAAAAATTAAAAATTCAACAAATTAAACTGAATGAAATGAAAAAATAAAGATTTTTCTTTAAATTTATGGCTTTCTTTTTTTTGTTGACATAAAATTGCAACGACAGACAAAAAGGGCGTGTCTGCTGCTGTTTTTTGTTAAACTGTCAAAGAAAACAGATGTTTCGAAAGATCAATGTAAAAATTTAAAAAAACACGCATTGAAATTTGTTTGTCTGAAATACACTTGCACAAAAAATGTTTGCTGTTCGAATATTTTGTACTTTTTTAATTTACAAATTATGTTTAAAAAGTAAATTTTAAAGATTTAGTTAAAATTATGTCATATTTTGATCACCAACGAGAAAGAATTATTATCATTATAAAAAACGTAATAGATTGTTTAATATATCAATGGTTGGAAAAAAAGTTAGGCACTTAAAATTTTCTCACTTTTTTTCACTTCTTAATATGAAGTACATAAAATCTCAAAAGTATTCATTTTATAAAAAACGAAATGACATAAAAATTAAACCACTAATTATTTTTTCTGTTGAACAAAAATCGATAGCAAAAATAATTGCCAAATTCGATATTAAAGCCGTATAAATTTTTTGTATTAAAAATTTAACGACAAATCTTTATTTTTTATTTACAAGATATTTTGTGCTCCACAAAGCAAAAAAGATTATTTAAAATAAAAAGTATGGAATGCTGTAATTTTACATTATACGTTCATTCGAGGAAAACACAGTAATCTCATAGCATAATTCATTTAAAAATATTTGAAAATTTTATTTCTGCAATGTACATTTATTTGTTTTAAACTCATTGTTTGGTTTCGTAACTTTTTGTAACTACAAATAAGAGAATTGCAGAGAAATTATGATTATGGTTTTATCAGGGACGTTTGTAGGGCTGGGCACAAGGGGCACTTACCCCTCCGAAATGAATATTATCCTTTGATCTTTTGCTGACGCGTGCCGATAGCGGCAAAAGATCAAAATCATTTCCCCTCCGAAATGTTTATGCCTACCCAAAAAAAAAATCCTGATGACGTCCTTGAATTTCATATATTCTATTTTTGCAATAATAAACTGTTGTAAAAAAGTTGTGCTGTTTTATCATTCACGTTTTTCGTTTTCCAACGAAAAAACTTTTTGCAATAAAAATTTTGACGGAATCTAACATCTTTCAACATTTTCCAACCTCTGAATTTCGAAAAAATACGTCTCTGATCTTTTTCGCATTCCTCTAAATTAAAAAATTATGTTTATTTTTGAAACAAAAGTAATGACATAATTTAATATATTTTAAATGTAAAAAATGATGTAATTTTGCAATCGCCGTTTTTTCAGAAAACAAAACATGAAACTTTTATCAAACTTTTAACCAAAAATGTTTAATTATGGACATTTATATTTTTTTATTAATGTTTAAGTAATTGATAGTTGTTTTATTTACCTTTTTACTTTTTCCAAATTGTTTCAAATTTAATTTAGAAAACTAAAACAAACATAATTTTATAGTTATAGCAAAATATCAATAAAAAATTCAAAAATGAAATATTAACTGAAAAAACAAAAAAATTTTAGAAACTGTGTATTTTTTGCAATTGATTTTTACGTTAAAAAAAGCTGTCAAAAAACATGTATGTCGAAAGACAGCAACCATTTTGCAATATTTTTGGTTTTTTTGAAATTGTTTTTTTCATAAACAAAAAAATGTGTCTATGAAATTTCCGCTTTTTTCTTTGGAAAATTTGTTTTTTTGCTCTACGTATTTTTAGTCAGTAATAATATTTCTTCGAACTTTTGTAACAAAATAATCATTTAAATTTCTCATTAATGATCCAATACACGGTACTTTTTGGGTGTTTTCTTATGTAAACACGCAAAGTATCTCGTTATTATTGGTAAATTTAAACCATCTTTAAAAAGTTTTGATTTAAATTAAAATATTCAAAAGTAAACAAATAAAACTGAATAAAATGAAAAAATAAATGTTTTTCCTTAAATTTATGGCTTTCTTTTTTTTAATAAAATAAAATCGTAAAGACAGACAAAAAGGGCGTGTCTGCTGCTGTTTTTTGCTTGACAACTTTGTTTAGCTGTCGAAGAAGAACAGATGTTTCGAAAAAGCAATGTGGAAATTTCAAAAATTTGTTTGTCAGAAGCAAACTTGCATAAACAATTTTTGCCGTTTGAATATTTTATAATATTTTTTGATTTACAACAGCTTTTCACAAATTATGTTAAAAATACAAATGTCAGTGATTTAGTTAAAATTATGTCATACTGTAGTCATCAGAATGAAACAAACTGAACCATTATTAAAAAAGAAATAGATCTTTTAATACTGAAGTGGTTGGAAAAAAAGTTAGACACATAATATTTTCTCAAATTGTACTTTTTTTTACTTTTTAGAAATGAAGTACAATAAAATCTCTAAAGTATTCATTTTATAGAAAATCCAATAGCACAAAAATTAAACCACTAATTTTTTTTCTGTTGACAAAAATTGATAGCAAATTCAATATTAAAGTAGTGTTGGCGGTCGCCTGGAATTTTTCGGTCTTCGGTATCGGTTAACCGAAAAACCGGACCGAAGACCGCCAACACTGTATTAAAGTTAAATAAATTTTTTTATTAATGCTTTAATATCTTTAATATGTCTTGAAGTTATTGCTTATTTTATTCTTCGTTACGTACAATTTTTGTTGCTTCTTTATTCATTTTTTAATTAAAGAATCCATAAGAACTAAAAAATAAAAAAAAAAAAAAATTAAATAGTTTTCAAACCAAAATCGAATTCACATGTTAATCGGTTCCCTTGTTAATTTTGCTAAAGAAACAAAAAACAAAAAACTTTTTTCAGCTCTGTTCTTTTTCACTTTGGAAAGACTTGTCGAACTAAAAAACATAATGCAAGGAACAAACAAGAATATTATTTTTAAAGACAGAAAATTTGTAGAAATTTTGATTTCATTTTTTTGATTCTTTGAATATCTTATTTTTGTAAAAATATTAAAGGGGCATTTAAAATTTGTATAACAAAATACACTATGAAAATGAATAAAAAAAACATTATCAACTACCAATATTCCGGATGGCTCTGTTATTAATAAACAATTTTTTTAGGAGTAAGTGCTAAACGGAATTTCGTTTAAAAAATGGGAGTGAAAATGAGCTCTAATTTTTTAACAAAAAAATATATTTAAATTCAGTTTGGACAGATATAATCTATGATAAAAAGTAGATCAAAAATGCATTATTTAAAAAAATACAATTATTTTTCAATAATGAGAAAAAATTTGCTGAAAAGTGTTCCCCCGAAGTACTTCCGCACATCCCTGTTAGAGATACATTGAAATTTTAAAATACAATTTCCAAAGTGCTGAAATGAATGCGAAATATACTTTTTTTAATAATGAGAAGTCATCATTATCAAACCATCGTATAACGCTCAATGTTATATGAAAATTAAAACGGTGTTTTTTAATTGCATTATCTTTAAAATATTTTGTAATAAAAAAGTATGTACAAAAATATTCAAAAATTAAAAGTAAAACGTTTACAGAGAAAAAAATTATTTTTTCTAATAGCTTTATCTATTTTTTGATAAAAAAAATTAGCAGCAAAAGACAAAAAAAAGGCGTGACAGCTGCTTTTTATATTTTTCTAAAAATTTTTTTTTTCAAAGGTGACAGAATGTTTCGAAAGATCATAGTGTTTTCAAAAAAATGCATTTGTTTATTATTTCTTTTTTTGAAACAAATTTGCACAAATGTTTTTAATTTTTAATATTTTGAAATATTTTGTATGAATATTTTGAAATATATTAAAGTTTACAAAATAAGAATTACGTTAATTACAAACCTTCTATAATTAAAAAATTGTACAAAAAATATTCAAAATTCAATATAAAATATTTAAGGTAAAGGAATAAACGAATTAAACTCTCGAGTCGACAAACTAAAAAAAACGCCATTTAACAAATGTGCTTTCCGCGCGGTACCTACCTTGTTGTCTTTTGCAAAAGCAATTTTTTCATCGAAAAAGTGATAATTTTTGTCATTTTTTTTGTAAAAAATATATGTTAAACGTCATCTCATAATTTGATTCTACTAATATATCTTCTTCAATATGCTGAGAACGATTATTGATAAAAAAAAACACTAAAGAAATAATCAACACCGAAAAACAAATGATAAAGATTATCACTTTTTCGATGAAAAAATTGCTTTTGCAAAAGACAAAAAAGTAGGTCCCGCGCGGAAAGCACATTTGTTAAATGGCGTTTTTTTTGTTCGACTTGTGAACTAAAATAAATATCAAAAATATTAAATTCGTTGAAACAAATTTCTCATCTTTTATATTTTGCCGAAAATTTTTTGATGAAACAAACAAAACATTACTGCCGCATCTTTTTTCTCATATAAAAAGTGTTTTTTTGAAAAAGACAGATGTTTCAAAAAAAAATAGTGACTAAAAAAGAAATTTTTTATTATCGAAATTTGTTATGTTGGAAAAAAGTAGGAGGTTAATCTTTCCATTTGAATGTTTTATATTATTTTACATTTTTCACAAAGGCTTTTAGAAATCCTATCAAAAGCATTTGGATACAACTGAAGAAGTTTAGGATATTAGTTTTGGCGTAAGAATAACATTTGATGACATTATTTAAAAAAGAATGTACAAAAATTAACCCCGATGAAACATAAAAAAGTAGTTAAAAAACACTGAAATGAAAAACAAATATGTTTATTTAACTTTTTATTAATGCACGTTTTGATAGAATTACTTTTTTTATTCTGTTTTTATTTGAAACATTCTCAACGAAAAACGAATGTCGTGTCTGTGTTTTTCTTTTCAAAGCAGACAGCCGTTTCGAAATATCACAAAAATGCTTAGAAATTTCTAAAAAACACATTTTTTTGGATAAATTTATTTGTTTCTTGGAATAAATTTACCCAACGTTTTTAAACGCATTCTTTTGAATTAATTCTATAATTTTCGAAAAAAATTGCACAGCAAAAAATCGTACTTATTTTTTTGTTACCTACGTTTTAAGCCATGCTAGAAAATAATACTTTTAACACGAAATTCGGCACAATTTAAACTTTTCAAGCACAGAAAAATCTATACAAATCTATTTGAAACACAGTAGTAACATTTAAAAGCGAAAAAACCAATTTCGAAAACCGTATACCTCAAGCACACGATGAAAATCGGAAAAAACATTTTTTACCACAAAACATATTTTTAGATGCCATTGCATCAAAAATATTTTTGTGTGCTTTTCTGTGCTAGAAATATTTAAATTTACTTATTGTCAGCTGACTACTTTTTTATAAAGCCAAAAAGCTGTTTGTAATGGCTTTAAATGGTAACTCGTTTTTTTAGTTTGTTACTTAAAAAAATTAATGGAACTTTATTTCGCTGTTCACAATCTCTTTATTATAGATAATATTTTTAATTGATACAGTATCCTGTGACCCTGGACTATCAAACACGATATTCTGTATCAAAAATCTGGAATCGAATGATCTGCGAGGAAAACAACCGTAAGCTTAGAACTGTAATCTCCTTCAAAATGTCTAACTACAACAAAAATTCAAGATCTCGACAACCAACCAGGGTTGTCAAAGGGAAATTCCCGGGAAATTAGCGGGAAATTCCCCGATTTTTGCGGGAAATGAAATTAATTTCCCGGAATTTTGGGTATATAATTACCAAAATTTTTTAAAAATTATAATTTTTTTAAATTAAAATAGGTTTTTTTAGCTTTAAAAATAATTAGAACGAATTAATATAGGTAAAAAAAAGAGTAGTTACTCTTAAATCATGTTTTTAAATTTTTCGGGTGTGAAATGTAAAATCTGAAAAATTGGGTTTACGGGAAATTAGCGGGAAATTCGCGGGAAATTCCAGGGAAATTTCCCGGGAAATTTCCCGATTTTTCTGATTTCCCGGGAATTTAACAACCCTGCAACCAACAGAATCAAATACTCGAGCATCTGCAAATGTCATCCTATTAGATTTACTACAACGTGTCGTTTCTGCTGGTAAATTAGCAATCATTTGATTGCTAATGCACCTTACAAATAATAATAGTCTGAAATGGCACAGACTCGGGTGAAGTTGGTAGTATTGTGACAGTAATAATAATAAATCACATATTTATCGTGATCAAATTCATAGAAGAAAGAACTTTTCATAAAAACAAAGAAAAATATTTAAAATTGATTTGAATTTGGACCACGTTTGCCTCCAGGGCCAGAGACGGCAACATTAACGAAGCGACGATTGTATTGAATACGACGGAATGCACGTCCTAAAAAAAGAAAAATAATTACATAAAGTTTAAAAAGTACAAATATAAAAAGCTTACCGCACTTCTTCTTCTTCTTTTCTTGCTTATCAACTTGTGGAGTTTGAGCACGAACTTTACCGGCACGAGCAAGAGAACCATGAATTCTACCACCAAGAAGGCGGGCATCTACAATGAGTGTAGCTTCATTAGGAATTTCCAAAGATTCCAAGGTTGCGACATCAGAGTCAAGAATTTTAGGACCAAAAGAGATAATAGATTCTTTAACACCAAGACTCTTTTTGATTTCACCAACGGTTGCATCAGATTCAACATTGAATGTCTGGACAGTGCCGTCCATAGAATTGATGAAGATTTGCATGATTGCAAAATTACTAAAAAAGATAAATATAGGTACAATAATGTAATGGCTTTCAAATTAAACGCGTAAAAAGAGAAACAATGAAACAAAGGTATAGAAAAAAATAGGTGTAAAAAATGAAACAAAAAAGGAAAAAGTTATCAAAAAAAGTGGGAGAATATATGAAAAACTGTTGTACAATAAATATAACAGAGCAATAGAAATGTCGTCTGGCAAGGACGGAGGAAAAGAGGATAAAGTGAGCTCCTTTCAATGGACGCTTAACACAAATAAAAGGAAGAAAGAGAATTCGTGTTAAGAGTGTTGTTAGAGGAAAGAAACAGTTAGCCAACAAAGGAAAATACAAAGATAGAATACGACAGCAACAACAAAAACACGGCTCAAAATGGCAATAAACAAATGGAGAGAATGGTAATAACAACAAAATAGAGTTTAGAAATAAAAAATGTGGTTAAAATAACGAAATATCAGAATTGCACAATATTAAACCATGGAAACAAAAAAATTGTGCTTGAAAAAAAAACGTTGTCTTTATATGTTACCTAATAGTTAGCAAGTTTTCGTTTCAAGAACCGATCATCGTTGACTTGCATTTGCTTTTTATTTGAAAAATGTTGCAGCAAAAAAAAGTTGATTGTGTTTTATAGTCGAGGTCACAGGATACTGTATCAATTAAAAATATTATCGATAATAAAGAGATTGTGAACAGCGAAATAAAGTTCCATTAATTTTTTTAAATAACAAACTAAAAAAATGAGTTATTTACAGTTTTGAAATTAATTTACAAATAGTAAAAAGTGAGGGTGATGCGAGAAATGTTTTTGTTTTTTTGAGTTATAATTCAAAGTTTGACCTTTTAAAGACATTACAAACAAATTTTTGGCTTTATAAAAAAGTAGTCAGCTGACAATAGGCATTAAATTTAAGATAAATAAAGTTATCTAAAATTTAAATCATTTATTTTAAAGTAAATTTAAATTTTTCTAGTACAGAAAAGCACACAAAAATATTTCAGATGTAATGATATCTAAAAATATGTTTTGTGGCAAAAAATGTTTTTTCCGATTTTCATTGTATGCTTGAGGTATACGGTAGAAATCAAAAATTTTTTGAAATTGGTTTTTTCGCTTTTAAATGTTATTACTGTATTTCAAATAGATTTGTATAGATTTTCTGTGCTACAAAAATTTAAATTTTGCCGAATTTCGTGTTAAAGGTTATATTTTCCAGCTTGTTAAGCAACATTATTTACAAGAGGGTTTAGCAACATTTATTATTTTTTCTTACATTAATAGAACAACATTAACAGCATAATTAGTTAAACGTAAAACATATGTTTCATTTTAATGCATATTTCATTCTTTCTTGAAAATTTGTAAAAAATCAGACTTAATTTCTTGACAAAAATGTTTTTAAAAACATTCATCTTAATTTTTTTTATTAATGTTTTTTTATTTTTAAAATTTATTTATTAAATTCAAACACAAATTTACCATTTGCTTAAAAAAATTCTATATTACTCATTTTTAAAATAAATCTAAAAATTCTTAAAAAGAAAAATGTTGAGAAAAAAATGCTTTTTTCGTAAATAATTTTTTCTTGCTCACAAAAAATGAAACATCTGTTTTTATGTTTCTTTGAAAAGCAATGGAACATTGCAAAAAAAGTTCTTTTTTTGCTGCAAACGAAAGCTGTTGCACATATTTTTAAAGAAAACACCAATATTTAAAAATCTTTATTTTTGTAAATAAGAAAAATAATGCGAAAAAACAAAGACTGAAATCTTTTTACGTTTATTTTATCTTTTTTCGAATATTTAAATTTGTTTTAAAAGTGGTTGCAAAAACAAAATTTTGTAAACTAATGCTTAATTTACTTTTGAAAAAAGATGTTCAAAAATGAACTTAAACATAAAAATCATCCATTAATAAAATAAAAATGAATATTCTTGAAAGCATTTTTGGGAAACAATAAATTTAATTTTTTTAATATCTTACACGGCTTTTTCAAAACTTTCCAATGAAAAAACTAATCATCAAATTTCGAACATTTCGAAAATTTCTTAAAACTTTTGTAACAAAAACTATCACTTAAATTTTTCATTAATGTCCAGTTGCTTTGTATGTATTAGTAAACACGCAAAGTATCTCAATTTTATTTGTAAATTTAAACCTTCTTTAAAAAGTTTTAATTTATGCGACAAATTAAAAAATTCAAAATTCAACAAATTAAACTGAATGAAATGAAAAAATAAAGATTTTTCTTTAAATTTATGGCTTTCTTTTTTTTGTTGACATAAAATTGCAACGATAGACAAAAAGGACGTGTCTGCTGCTATTTTTTAAAACTCAGTTTCCAAAATGCTGCTTTTTACATTTTTTAAAAAAATTTTATTTTCAAAGTTGACAAATGTTTCGAAAGATGAAAGTTGTTTTAAAAAAAACGCATTCATTACAAAAATTTATTATTTCTTTTTTCGAAACAAACTTGCAAAATATTTTTAATTTGAATATTTTCAAATATTTTGTATGATTTGTAACTGCTTGAATTTATTAAAGCTTACAAAATAAGATTCAAGGACTACTTTAAACGAGTGAAATATGCCATTTTGTGCTTGGAAGAAGATGCACAACAAGACAACATTACATTATTTAAAAAATAAAAAAAAAGTAAAAAGTACTTTGCAGTTGTAACAATTTAATGATCTTTAAAAAAGGGAAATGAGTACCTCAAATTTATTCTAATTTTTTTGTAAAAATAAAAATTTTTTTCTTAATAATAAATTACAAATCTTCCTTAATTAAAAAATTATACAAAAAATATTCAAAATTCATAGTTTAATATTTAAAGTAAAGGAGTAAACGAATTAAACTAAAATAAATAACATAAATATTTATTTCGTTGAAACAAATTTCTCATCTTTTATATTTTTATGTAAAAATTTTTTTCATAAAACAAACAAAACATTGCTGCCGCATCTTTTTTTCTCATATAAAAAATTGTTTTTTTGAAAAAGACAGATGTTTCAAAATCAAATAGTGACTAAAAAAGAAATTTCTTTTAAACGTAATTTTTCATGTTGGAAAAAAGTTTGAGTTTTATCTTTCCATTTGAATATTTTATACTATTTTTCTACATGTTTCACAAAGGCTTTTAAAAATCCTATCAAAAGCATTTGGATAAAATGAAAAAGTTTAGGATGTTAGTTTTGGTCTTAGAATAATTTTTGCTCATTATTTAAAAAAGAATGTACAAAAAGTGACACCGATAAAACATAAAAAAATAGTTAAAAAAACATCGAAATGAAAAACAAATATGTTTATTTAGCTTTTTATTAATGATTTTTTAGGACGATTTTGTTCCGAATTTTATTCTGTTTTTATTTAAAACAATAAACAGTCTTTTATAAATATAAAGTTAAAAATGTTATTTTATTAAATAGTTAAAAAAATATTCAAAAATCGAATGTTTAAACTGAAGGAACTAATGACACTTTTTTTCATATAGCTTTTTTCTTTTTTTGAAATAAATTTTCAACGAAAAACGAATGTCTGTGTTTTTTTTTCAAAGAAGACATCCGTTTCGAAATGTCACAACAGTGCTTAGAAATTTGTAAAAAAACACATTTTTTGGTTAAATTTATTTTTTTCTCCAAAAAATGTTTCCACAACGTTTTTAATTTAAATATTTTTTAATATTTCTGACACGGTTTAAAAACTTTTTAACATATTATATTTACAAAATTAATAACAAAAATCGCGTTAAACGAGCAGAATATGCTTTTTTTATTCAACAAATAAAAAACAATCAATATTTAAAAAAGTAAAGTGTAAAAAGACCCTTCATTGTTGTAATAAAAAGTTTTATATATAAAATTTTGTCGCAAAAAAGTATGAGATTTATTTTATTTGTAGTTTTTTTCATCAATCCTACCGAATGTCAACAGAACCATTTAATTTTTTATATAAAACGTGATAATCTTAAATATTTCTGAGCAACTTAAAAAACATATCAACAGCAATCTTTTTCTTCCAGTTATTTGTATCAGCAAAAACAATCAACTGCGCACTTTCGTAAAATGAAAAAGAAAATTTGCAACGAAAAAAATGCTTATTTTTATCACACAATAAAAAACAACAATAAAATTTGAATAATTTTATTGCGCATACTTTTTTTTATCTTTACTAAAAACATTTTGTCAAAAATTAATCAACCAAAAAAGAAAAATGGATTTCTCTTCGTCTTCTGCAGACGTTATTATATTATATGTTTCAACTTTACTATTTTCAATTATTTTAACTTTTTCTGGGACTATTTTTATGTGCAGTAATAAAAGATGTAAGTTTTTTTTTGATTTTAGTCTTTTTTTTATGAAAGTAATATTCTCAAAATTTTTTTAGCATCAGCTTCAACAATAGAAACAAAGAAAAGTGAAAAAAAATCAAAGAAGGCAGAAAAAAAGGTACAAATTGTTCAAGAATATTTTGCATCACCAGAACCTCCAATACTTCAAAAGGAATCATCTGTAGAAAATCATTTAGAAATAACTGATCCAACAACTGCAAAAGTTCCAGCATTTGTTCAACAACGACAACAAAAGATAAAAAAAACTTCTTCGACAGAACCCATTCCACCAAAGAATAATCAACAACAACAACAACAATATTCCACTGAACCAGCTTTTGCAAAGAATCAACATCATCGTCAACAAACAACTTCAAAGCCACAATCATTCGTACTTCCATCATCGGCTGAAGAAGAAGTCAAATTTAAATCTGAAATACCTGCAATTACAGCAAAACAACTACCACCAAAATCTCCTGCAAATGATTCAACAGATCTCAGAACACCAGATTGGATGAAAGACCCAAATGAACATAAAATTCGTATTAGTTAAATTTAACTTTTCTTTTAATGCTTTTTTTGTAATGTTATAAAAATAGATGTCAATTAATTTGTATGAACTCTCTTTTTATAAAATAAATTTTTTTAAATGTGTAAAATTGTTTGACTTTTTTTGTGTCAACAAATTTGGTTGTTTTCGTGGGTCTTTTTTTATTCCTTTAAAAATGTCCCTAACTTTAAAAAAAGTGAAATGCGAATATTTGAAAATGTTCGTTTTCTAGTCATCAACTTTCAACGCCTTTTTTGGATGCGTCTGTAGCCGAGTGGTTAGAAAGTAGGACTGAAGCCGAGCGGTCTCAAAGTTCGAACCCGCTCGGTGACAACTTTTTGAAAAAACACCAAAAATATTAAAAAAAATGGATTACTGTATTTAATATTTAGCAGTATAAATTGAAATATCAGATTCGATTACTGTAATGTATAAAATTTACAGTATTTTCTAATATTATTACTGTAATATTTAAACATCTTAAGTAAAAATTAGAAATGTACATTTTCCTCTGCACTTTTTTGTCTGAGGAAGTTTTGAAGAAATCCGTACTTTTTAAAAAAACGTGAGATTTTGTGATTTTTTTTATGTTTTTCAAAGTTCGTCAGAAACATTTTCAATTATCACGTTTTATATGTTGGAACATTTTGTTAATTATTTTCCCCGTTCGTTTTTCAAAAATTAGGTTTATTACAAAAAAAACATACAAATAAATAAAAAAAATTAAATATCACTTTTTTCACAAATTAAATTAGCTACTGAAGGTTCAAGCAACCTTGGTTCAGTACACTGAATTACAACGGATGCAACAACTTCATCAATTAAAGAATTTAAAATATGTTCATCATGAACATATTGCCATAGCTTTTGTTTCAAATACAAACAATCAACTTGCATTTGTTGAAGACCATTACACGAAAACAGAAGGAGCCTTGAAAATTCAACCAAAGATTTTAAACCAATTTTAACAATTGCAAGCAGGATAATTTCTTGTTTAAAATCAATTACAGTATTATATTCAACTTTTTCGGTCCACATTTTTTCCAATGCACTACTTAATGATCCAGTTTCAAATGTGCTCGTTGATGCAATATGTCGAGGTGTAAGATTTCGGCCACCCAAATCTGGTGAACGTTGTTGCTTTCGTGGGGAATCAGAAACCTAAAAAATATGATTTAATAAATAAGAAACTAAAACAGGGATACTGTAGCTACAACATCCACAGTATCTTTTAATAAGACTTACAAAAACTGCAGTTTGTTCCGTAACTTCTTTAACAAATTCAATAATTCTTTTAATTTCATTTCGAACAATTTTTGGTTCTTCTGCTTTTAACCAATCTGTATTATTTACACTTTTTGAACATAATTCAGTCATTTCAGAACCCTTCAAATCTGCATATTCTTTAAGCAGTAACTTTGCAATTTCATCTAATCTTTCACAAATTGTAACATTCAATGTTAATTCCATTAATCTTTCAGTTAAACTAAAAAAAATAGATATATTATTTTTTAACTACAGTAATATTCTTACCGAAATTGTTCTTGACAGAGATCAATTAAATAAGAGATATGTTTCTTTTGCATAATATTAAAAAATTGTGCCAAAATTAGGAATGCATATGAAGCAGCAGTAGAAGAATCAGGGAATTGTGAAGCTTCAGTATTTATCATTTCACGAGAATATTTTTGTAAATCCATCGTTGAACCAACAACAATTTCTTCATAGACATTTCGAGAAAATGATTGAAAGAAGTAAACTAAAGAGATACATTAATAAATGAAAAATATAATAAATATTTTACCAGTATCAATTGAAGAGAATGTAATATCAGAAGCAGTAAAAAGAAGCAAATTTGCAAGAGTAGTTTTTACAGAGACCAAAAAATTTTGTTCAAGTTTATGAATTAATTGAGAAATTTCTGTTGCAGATAATTGAGTGTTTCGAGTTTCTTCCATTACCTTAAAAATAAATAAATGTAAAAGGGAAAGAGAAGAATGGAAAACGTACTTCAGAAAAAGTTGAAATAAAAAGTGATACAATATTTTTCCGACCAATTGCAATTTGATGTGCTGCAGCTTTAACAACAATATCATTATTGAGAATGTTATAATCTTTCCCTGAAAAGAATAAAATCATTGCAAAAGCATAACAGTTTGTAATTCAAATGCTACAGTATAAGGTTAATCATAAACGAAAGAGTTGGCTCCGACAAGTGGCATTTTGTCCCGATGCATCGACTTTGGCACCAACACCAAGGTCGCAACACCACTGCACCTCCTCACAAAAGTTGAAAAACTTACAAAAAATTAATCTATCACAAGCTGCTAACTTTCGATACACTCGATCCAATGCTCGAACATATAATGCACATTCTCGTCCACTTTTTTCAGCACAAAATCTTTGATTAACAATTTTTTCAAATTCTTCCATAAATGTATCAATCATCGAAATAAAGCTTTGATTATTTTCTTCAGCAAAAAGTTGTGGATAAATATTTGCTGAGATTGAAAGAGTTGTCAAAAAATTGCAGCAACCATTTTCTGCAAATTCCAAGATATCTTCAAATTCATTCTTTTTAAGTGCAGAAAGTTCTGCTTCGATTTGTTCCTTCCAAGTTTCTACCATTTTTGTTTCAAGTTCAGTTTCAGGGATACCAAGTTCTTTCAGCATTTTTACAGCATCAATAAGATCATCAGATGAAATTAAACGAGATGTTAGACGTTCACGAAGCCTTTCTTCAACTTCTTGAATCAATTCATTACAATCGCTACAGATTCCAGTCATTGATGGGACATCTTTGTATAAATCTAGTTTCGGCTTTACTGCAATATAGCTTGAAACAGCTTTTGTAAAATCTTTTTGATCAATTAAATTCTAAAAAAGAAGAATTGTTAAATGAAGAAGTGTATATCCACGAAGATAATGAGGCATACGGTATCACAAAAGTGATTGTAGCCATTAACAAAAGTAAAAAAAGAGTACGGTTTCTTACTTGTAGCCTTTGTGGAAGTTTAACAATATATTGAAGACCTTTCACTGTTTTACTTGCATCTGTAAGCTTTCGAACATTTTGTCGATGCCGATCAAATACATTACAAAGTGAACCACTTAAATCAGCAATTTTATCCATTTTATTTGTTAAGTTTCCCATATCCTGCAACATCAA
>JAQIXH010000219.1:0-16448 GCA_034700145.1 Panagrolaimus detritophagus
GGAACAAATTGGAACAAATTGGAAAAAATTGGAAAAAATTGGAAAAAATGGGCGGAAACTTTTGTCACCCATTGTAGAAAGATTTTTGATGGTATTTTAATCAGATATTATCTTTTGATTTTTTTATGTTTCTAAACATTTAATGTTGAAATACGACGGTTTTTTTTACTGTTACACAAATAATATTTTGCTACAAAATATACAAAGCAATCACAAAAATTACTGTTTTTTCAAGCTGATATATTTTAAATCTGAAATGAAATTCTATTAAAAATATAATGAAATGTTTTATAAGAAAAACTGCAGCAGAAAAACAAATGTCATTCATAAAGGAAATTTTACCACAGATTTGATTTAATCAAAAGAAATTGACTTTGCATTTTTTAAGTTATGTTTAGAAAATCCTTAAAACTTTTTTTAATAATGTTCTCGAGATTTGTTTTTAATGATCATTTCGAAATGTGTATAGTTCTAAAGTTTAATAAACTTAAGCATTTTTTTTCGAAAAACGTTCAACAGTTTTAAAAAAAGTATAAAAAATTCAAAAAAAAAATTTTCGACAAAAGAAAATTCTAAGAAATAGAGTATTTTCGATAAATGAAAGATCAAATATTTGTTATTTTCCTTTCTTTTTCAGTGATGGCTATTTTCTTTTTTTTGTCGGCTCGTGAAATAAAAATTTATTATGACAGGTCTGTATTGCAGAGAGAAAGCGTTTTTGTTTTTTGAACAGTGACACAAAGAAGAAAAAATATTTTGTTATAAATGATGCTAAAATCAAAGAAAAAACACATTTAAAATGTTTTAAAAAAAGAAACATTTTGCAAGAACTCGGTTCTTAAAAAATTGACAAAAATCAGTCTTTGCGAAATAGAATGTTATTTGAATTTTTAAAACATTTTAAAAACTTTTTAATAATATATTTTTATAAAATGTATATGGAAAACGTTACATGGATAATAACTCATTTTTACAAATCTCCTTATTTTTTATCAAATAACGATGTCGATTTTTATTCATTATTTAATAAGAATCGACCTTTTAACAGCAGCTTTACATTCAGAGAAAAAACCTTGAATAAATCTCATTAAACTTTTATGACTTTGGTGAAGCTACAATATTTTTCTCGACATTGACAAATAACTTATTTTACTTCATTTCTCCCTCATTCTATAGATACCATTAAAGGATGCGGACGTTTTGATACTGTTTCGTAATCTGGGATATTCGTGATTTTCAGGCAAACTGAGAGTCTTGAAACGAAAATGCCTCTTTTTTTTGATAAAAAAAGGCCTTTACTCTCGACAAACAAAAATATTTTTCGAACGAATGAAATATAAAAAAGGTGACAAAAATTGAATTTGGAGCATTGCTGCGGCGATCAATAATGAACTTTAAAAAGTTAGCAATTTTGGAAGAAGAAATTTAAAAATCTTATTGAAATTTTTATAATTATTTTTTCCTTCTTTATTTTATGGATTATGGAACCTGTTTTGCACATCATTTTCAAAAAATTGTTTTTGTAACTCGTTTTTGATTACGAAAAGCTCATTATAAATTATTTGCAAAATGTATTTTGCATTTCAAACAAAAGTATAAAAATTTATGCATTGAAAAATTTAATATTTTCATTATCGAGCTTAAGGAAAATATGCAAGTTTTTCCAAATATTTTCTTAATAGATTTTTTATGGATTAACCAATAATCTTTTTTACTAAAATCACCTGTGCAATTTATACTTTTTCATGTTTCTTCAGTATTGCTTTTTAATTTTTTATTTTCTTCGGCTATTAAAAAAGCCTTTTTTGTTTGCAAAATTTTGAAGTTAAAACAACTTTGATTTTTTGAAGAATAATGGAATTGTAAAATATTCAAAATCATTCTAAATTTATTTTTAAATGAATAAAAAAATCGTGAAAAAAAAACAATAAAAATATCGAAAACAAAAGTATTATAATTGGAATTTACGTATTTATTCGTTTTTTTCCTTCAGAAACGCAATTTCTTTCGCAACTATATTTTTTGTCTTTTAACGGCCGACTTTGCAATAGCACTAATCGATTTTTCTCAAACAACAACAAAAGTTTTTCTTCTTGTTTTTGTTTTTAACGCCGATACTATTTTGGAATTTTTGAAAAATATTTTTGCATTTTATATAGATTACAATTTTTTTAATTTCATTTATACAAATTGTATTTATAAAAAATTTTTTTGTGGCATGTTATTTGACATTTGCCTATTATAAATTTTTTTAAAAAATGTACCATAATTTATACGTTTAATAAATAAATTATCCTTTTATAGAAATACAAGGTGATTGCTAGGTTATTTTTGCTATTTTAGCAACTTTAGTTGTAAATAAAATGAATATTTAACATTGGGCAGTTAATTTTAAAATGAATATAATACTTTTCGTTTTTAAAAATTGCGTAATTAAAAATTTTTCATTTTTATTTAATATTGTGAATGAAAGCATTCTCGTTGTTTTTTTTCAATTAAACGCTTGTTTGTTTACAAATTTTAAATTCAAAACGTTACTTTTTATTTTTAATAAAATTAATAAATTATAAAATATTCAAAAACAAAACTCAAGAAAAAAATATTTGAAAGGGAGAACAGAATTGGAAGAAAAACGTTGTTAATATTATTTCTGCTGCAAATAAAAAGCAAAGCATCTATCGATCTGTCAACGCACGTTTTTTATTTTTCTTTGTCTATTTTTGTTCACCGGCAGACACTAAAAAAGGGGCTGCTGAGAGTTGGGCAGCAACACCATCGATAATTTTTCGAAACATCGATAAAATCTTTTTATCTTGCGTCTTTTTTTCTTCAGATTTTGTGATTTTAAAATTTACTTTGAAATATTTTATTGTAAAGAAACTTGAAAATCTCGAAATAAAATATATGAGTTGAGAATTAAAGCATTTTAGAATCTTTTTTCTAATCACATTTGTCCCCAAATATTGACATCGAACATTATATATTAAAAAGTGACACATGTTATACATTTTACGTTTTTTTGATTAGATAACAAGTACAAAATATTTAAAAAATACAGTAGAAAAACTTCAAATAAAAAATTATGTTGTACAATTGCATCGTTTTGCTTTTTTCTGCATATTTTGAATTTATTTAAAATAATGAATATAAAAAAAGATCTCATAATATTTGTTTAGCATTCCACAAAAATTTGCTTTAAGCCACCAACTTTACGTTTTTATTTAATAGTGCGTTCATTTTTTAATTCTTTAATTGATATTATTAAGTTTTTTCTCTTTTCAAGTTTTAAATTTAAAACTATTTTTTACTTCTTTCTTAACATGAAATTAAAGAAATGTAAAATATTCAAAAATAAATAAGTTTATAAAAGAAGAAAAATTGGACAACAATGGTGCTCTAAATGTTTAGTTTGCATTTTTCAGATGCAAAACGTCGCCGATCAAAGATGAACGATATCTGTTTTTCTTTGAAAATAAAAAAAATAGTACTCTTTGCTGCTAAATATTTTTTTGCTTTTTGAAATCTTTCAGTTTTTCATTTTTTTCAAGTGCAAAAAATAAAAGCATCGATTATGAATGACAAACAAAATAATGAATAAAAAATACTAAAAATTATTAAATTATATATTTATCTCATTTTTGAATTTTTTATTGTAAAAAAAGGTATTAAAGAAATGAATTACTTAAAAATTAAACTAGCTGTGAAATTTATTTATAAGCTTTTTCCCAAACAAGAAAGCTTGAAACATTATTTAAGAGATTGAAATAATGAAGATACATTCTATGCACTATTTTTTTAAGATTGTTTTTTTTGTTCAGTATTTTTAAATCAGAGCCATTTTTAATTGAAATTCATTGATTCTAAAGTTTTTTGCAAACGTAAAATATTCAAATATTAAGTCAAAAAAGTTTTATAACAAAATTGCGAAGAGAAATTTTTGGAAATTATTGCAAAAGCTCATACGTTTTTGCAACACGTTCAAAGTTTTTTAATAAAAATATTTCTTTTAAGAAAAACAAAATGTCTGTCGACTACTTAATGGTAGGAAACGTTTTTTTTTTTTTTTAATTTAATGCCCCAAATTTCAACCAGAAAAAAATTATTTTAAAGCTTTTTAATTTTTTATATGCTTTTAAAAATTTTTCATTTATTTTTTATGTGACAAAAAAGGTGGTGAACTTCAGTTTCAAAACAACATCTCTTTCACGGGTGGTTGAACAGTGTTACCAATTTTTTAAAAAGTGTCCGCAGATTAATTAACTAGACTTTTTTTATTCCAAAGAAGCACATTTTAGTCAAAAAATATGCACCATAATTTAAAGATAAAAAAAAGAAATTATCTTTTTTTATAAACGCTTTGTACAAGGATATTGTTAGGATATTTTTCATATTTTCAGTTGTAATTAAAATGTCTATTTAACAGTTAATTTGAAAATGAATATTATAATTTCTGATTTAAAAAATTGTGAAATTAACTATTTTTCGATTTCCTTTAATATTGTCCAAACATCTTCCAAAGTTCTGAATCTCCTTTGATTTCTATTAAACGCTTGTTTGTTTACACGTTACTTTTTATTTTTAGTGAAATTAATGAATTATAAAATATTCAAAAACAAAACTCAAGAAATAAATTTTTGAAAGGAGAAACAAATTGGGAGAAAAATATTGTCAATAATATTTTTGCTGCAATAAAAAGCAAAGCATCTGTCGATCTCTCAACGCACTTTTTTTATTTTTCTTTGTAGAATGTCTCTTTTTTTATTTTCGTTCACTCGCAGACACTAAAAAAGGGGCTGCTGAGAGTTGGCAGCAACACATCAATAATATTTCGAAACACCGGTAAAAGCTTTTATGTCTGGACTCTCTGCAGCTTTTTTTAAATTTAAAATTTATTTTGAAATATTTTAATGTAAAGAAAATTGAAAATCCCGAAATAAAATTTATGAGTTGAAAATTAAAGCATTTTAGAATCTTTTTTCTAAACACCTTTTTTCCCGAACAGATCATTATATATTAAAAACGGACACATGTTATACATTTTACGTTTTTTTGATTAGATAAGAAATACAAAATATTTAAAAAATACAGTAGAAAAACTTCAAATATTAAATTCTATTGTACTACTGCATCGTTAATTGTTTTAACTCATTTCTACAAATCTCCTCGTCGTCAGTCTTCTGCTTGTTCATTGTTTAATAAAAATCGAACCTTTAACAGCAGCTTCAGATTCGAAGAAAAAAACCTGAAATAAATTTCATTAAACTTTTATGACTTTTGTGAAGCTTCAACATTTTTCTCGACATTGGCAAATAACTATTTTTTATTCCCATTCCCCCTCATTTTATGGATACAATTAAATTAGAAAATAATGCCGAAAATATTTAAAAAATATAAACGTTTAAATTCACTATAATTTTTTACCATTTGTCATAAAAGACGAATATATTTCATTACAATTCTAAACCAATAATTTATTGCTTCTTTAAAAAAAATTTATTTTTATAATTTATTTTGTTTTGAAATTGAGAAAGAAGGTTATATGTCTGAAGAACAAGGCCGTATTTAGGAAGGGGCTTCGGGGACTATAGCCACCCGAAATTGATGAATTCCGTTTGATCTTTTACCGTTTCGTGTAAAAGGCGGCAAAAGATCACAGGTTAGCCCCCTCCCCCGAAACGCGATAGCCCCCCCCCCCTGAAATTTTTTCTGTATACGGGCCTGACTGAAGAAATAATTTTTGTAGCATATAAATTACAACAACCTTTTTAAAATTATTTCGACACAGAATTCAGGAAGCAAAGAACTCATTAATACTCCTGTTGCATATTAAAATCGATTTTCAAAATTTTGTGCAACAAAAAAGCAAAAACATCGTTGTCTTTTATAAAAAATTTTTTTCAAATGAGAATAGTTAAAAGATTTCTTTAAGAATAAATGAATGTGTTATTGACAATTTTGTTATTATTATAATTAATGTTTATTATACTAATTTCTTCTGCTGGGTTAAAAAAAATTGTCCTATGCTATTTTTTATATGTTAAACAATTTTTTATCTGATACCTTTTTTTAAATATTATGAAAATACAAAATATTCAAATATTAAAATATATATAGCAACCGGCAAGTGAAAAAAAAATTTTAAGATTTGTAGAAAAATTTTATATGGTCCGGAGCATAAGAACCTCCAGAGTTTAATGGTAATTCTTGTTTTTTTTTTAACTCGATACTTCAGAAGTTATTGAGATTCTCCGGCTGAATTTTTTGTCAAAAATGGCCATCCAAATTTTCAAAGGAAAAGGCCGCCATTTGCTCTAGCCTCTTTAGCGCAGTTGGGAAGACCGAGCACTCGCATGCAAGCCAATGGTGGATCGAGTCCCACTGAGTGCAAAAAAAATATTTGGGTCGAATTAATTTATGTTTGAGTACAAAAATCATTTTATAGCAATAAAAAAATATTCTTATTATATGAATATCTGTCACAAATATTGTTTCCATTTTTTAAAATTTTTTAACGGTTACTTGAAACTAAAATTTTTGTGTTTTTTGTCGTTTCTTTTAACTTAAAAGTTTCAAGAAGATGAATTTTAGCATCGAATACTGATTGGTTTGTGTCTAACAATAATTATATTATATATAAAAGCAGTTGCTATTAGAAGAAAAAAAATGTAACAAACATCTGATTTTTTAATGTGGAAAATTTAAGTTTTGAAAGAGAATAATATTTTGCAGAACACCTATTTTTCGAAACATTGTTTTCTAAGGAAAATGTCGCCGATCTTAAATCATTGAACTTTTTTGAACAAACTCAAAAAAAATGATTGATATTTTAATTTTATGATCTATTTGTATTCAGCATTTATGATATTTGTTTGTCATCGAAAAAAATTACGCAAAAAAATACTTAACGATGCAATTGTACAATATAATTTAATATTCGAAGTTTTTAACTGTATTTTTTTAATTTTTTGTACTTCTTTTCTAATCAAAAAATATGTAAAATGTATAACACGTGTCATTTTTTTAATATATAATGATTTGGTTGAATCATTGGGAGCAAATGTAATTAGAAAAAAGATCCTAAAACGCTTTAATTCTCAACTCATAAATTTTATTTCGGGATTTTCAAGTTTTTTTACAATAAAATATTTCAAAATAAATTATAAAATAAAAAAAAAAGCTGCAGAAAAAAGAAAGCAAGACATAAAAGCTTTTATTGATGTTTCGAAAAATTATCGATGGTGTTGTTGCCCAAGTCAGCAAGCCCCTTTTTGTGTCTGCCAGTGAAACAAAATAGCAAAGAAAAATAAAAAAAGTGCGTTGACAGATCGATAGATGCTTTGCTTTTTATTTGCAGCAAAAATATTATTGACAACGTTTTTCTTCCAATTTGTTTCTCCTTTCAAAAATTGTTTTCTTGAGTTTTGTTTTTTTGAATATTTTATAATTCATTAATTTCATTAAAAATAAAAAGTAACGTTGTAATTTTAGACTCGAGCTGGTGTTGCTCATCATTTATCTGGTGATCGTTAATAAATTGAATAATACTATTGGTTTAACAATCAACAGTATTAATAACAGCACCCTTTCCCTTCATATTGCTGCTTATGAAAATGGTTTTGAATCAGATTATGCAAATATCACCAAAGAAAAAAACCTGGTAAAGACTTGTTTTAAATTTTCTATTTGATTTAAAATTTGTAAACAAACAAGCGTTTAATAAAAATCGAAGGAAATTTGGAAGAATGAAGGTTTTAATTGGAAAGTATTGTAAAGTTTCTTTTTTCATGTATATAATTCGTTTATATTGAAAATTGTTGAATAATGAAGGTGTGTTGATTCGGATACATTGAATTTATTTTGGCTTAATCACTTTCTTCTCAAATTAGTTGATAAATATTTAATAAAGACGATTTGTAATAAAATAAATGTATTCAATAGGTTTTTCAGTTTATATTGTAAAGTTCTCGATGGTCATTTTGTATAGGGTAAATATATTTTTCGCTGGATTATATTTACTTTAAATAAAACACATTTGTTATTTATTTGTCCAACTTTTTTATTACATATTTTTAAAAACCATTAAATATTCAAAAATAACTAATAAAATAGCAAATATTGGCTGCAGAAAAAAACTGTAAATAAACCTTTCGAAAAATGTTGAAAGCGCAATTGTTATTTCTTTCTGATGTTTTAAAAAGTGAAAATCGAAGATCAAAAATATTTTGTGACAAGAATTGAATGTGGAGCATTACTGCTGCGATCATTAATGAACTTAAAAAAGTTTGCTATTTTGGAAGAACTAATTAGAAATTTTTTTGAATTTTTTAAAATTATTTTTTCCTTCTCTATTTTTAGGATTATGGAACTTGTTTTTCACAACATTTTCGAAAACTTATTTTTGAAATGCGCGGATTGCGAAAAACTCATTATAAATTACTTGTGAAAATGTATATTGCATTTGTGTTAATAGATTTTTCATTCAAAAAGTACTGTAATTTATGCGTTTAAAAATTTAATATATTCGCTATTGGGTTTAAAAAAATATGCAAGTTTTTTTAATTAATAGATTTTTTATGGATTAGTCAGTAATCGTTTTTATTTAAAAGATCTGTGCATTTTATACTTTTTCATATTACTTTAATATTGCGTTTGCTTTTTAATTTTATGGATATTATAAGAGGCATTTTTGTTTCAAAATTTTTAAGTTAAAACAACTTTGATTGCTTTCAAGAAAAATGGAATTTCAAAATATTCAAAACCAAATTTGTTTTAAAATGAGTGAAAAAATCGTGAAAAAAAACCATTAAAAACGACGAAAACAAAAGTATTATTATTGCAAATTTACGTGTTTATTCGTTTTTTTCCTTCAGAAACGCAATTTCTTTCGCAACTATATTTTTTGTCTTTTTACGGCCGACTTTGAAACAGCACTAATCGATTTTTCTCAAACAACAACTATAGTTTTCTTTTGTGTTTTTGTTTTAATGGCAATACTGTTTTGTAATTTTTGAAAAATATTTTTGCATTTTATACAGATTACAGTTTTTTTAATTTCATTTATACAAATTGCATTTATAAATAAAATTTTGTTTGAAAATACTATTGAAGGCGAAGCATTAAAAATAAAAAAGAAAATAAATTCCTTACAAAGCTTTTAGTGTTTAAAAAATCCCAGCTTTTGCAAATCGTTTCTAAAACAAAGGCTGATTTGCATTAATCAAAAGAAACTGACTTTGCATTTTAAAGTTATGTTAAGAAAATTCTTTTAACGTTTTTAAATAATGTTAGTTGTAGGTGTTTTCTTTTTCGAAATATGTATGGTTCGAAAGTTTAATAAACTTATACCTTTCTTTCACTAACGTTAAACAATTTTATAGACGTATAAAAAATTAAAAATAAAAGTCTTTGACAAAAGAAAGTTTTAAGAAATATTTTTTCGATAAATGAAAAATCAAATATTTGTTATTTTCCTTTCTTTTTCATTGAAGGCCATTTTTTTTTGTCGACTCGTGAAATAAAAATCGTCTTCCCCCTGGCTGTTTTACCTATAGACCAAATTTGGGCTAAATCTATTTTTTTTGTGTGCCGCTTCCCTTTTGACTTTTTTGAACGACAGCCAGATCGCGTCTTAAAAGACCAGTGCAGTTTAAACTTTATCATATTATATCAGTTTTTCGTTTTTTATTTTTTGGACATTTTAAGAGCCTTTTTTGTTTGCAAAGGTTTTAAGTTAAAATAGCTCTGATTGTTTTTGGCATCCTTTAGTTTTTTTCTGCGTATTTTTAATTTATTTAAAATAATGAATATAAAAAAAGATCTCATAATATTTGTTTAGCATTCCACAAAAATTTGCTTTAAACCACCAACTTTACGTTTTTATTTAATATTGCGTTCATTTTTTAATTCTTTAATTGATATTATTAAGTTTTTTCTCTTTTCATGTTTTAAATTTAAAATTATTTTTTACTTCTTTCTTAACATGAAATTAAAAAAATATAAAATATTCAAAAATGGATAAATTTTTAAAAGAAGAAAAAAATGGGGAAAATAATGATGCTCTAAACGCTTAGTTTGCGTTTTTTTAGATGCAAAGCGTCGCCGATCAAAGATGAACGATGTCAAAATGGAAAAAAAGAAGAAAATAATCCTCTTTACGGCTAAATATTTTTTTGCTTTTCCAAATCATTCAGTTTTTGATTTTTTTTTCAAATGCAAAAACTAAAAGCATCGACGAATGACAAACAAATAAAGAATAAAAAGTACTAAAAATTATTAAATTATATATTTATCTCATTTTTAAATTTTTAATTGGAAAAAAAGGTATTAAAGAAACGAATTACTTAAAAATTAAACTATCTATGAAATTTATTTATAAACTTTTTCCCATTCGTTAAAGAAGATATGTTCATTATTTAAGAGACTGAAATATTTGAAATATTTTATTTCACATTTGCCGCGCTTATTAAGCATTTTTAAAAAATATGCACCATAATTTTTAGATAAAAAAAAAGAAATTATTCTTTTATAAAAATGTTTTATACAAGGATATTGTTAGGATATTTTTCATATTTGTGCCACATTAGTTGTATTTAAAATATTTATTTAACAATGGGCAGTTAATTTTAAAATGAATATTATAATTTCTGATTTAAAAAATTGTGAAATTAACAATTTTTCGATTTCCTTTGATTACTGTAGAAATATCCTCAAAATAATCTTTCGTTTTTTATTAAATTGTTTGTTTACAAATTTTAAATTCAAAACGTTATTTTTTATTTCTAGTAAAATTGATGAATTATAAAATATTCAAAAACAAAACTCAAGAAATAAATATTTGAAAGGGAAAAAAGAATTGAAAGAAGAATGTTATCAGTACTATTTTTGTTGCAATAAAAAGCATAGCATCTATCGATCTCTCAACGCTTTATTTTTCTTTGTCTTTTTTCGTTCACTGGGAGACACTAAAAAAGGGGCTGCTGAGAGTTGGGCAGCAACACCATCGATAATTTTTCGAAACATCGATAAAAGCTTTTATGTCTTGCCTTTTTTTCTTCAGATTTTTTTGATTTTAAAATTATTTTGAAATATTTTATTGTAAAGAAACTTGAAAATCCCGAAATATAATTTTACGAGTTGAGAATTAAAGCGCTTTAGAAGCTTTTTTCTAATAACATATTTTTCCCTAATACTACACCTCTTGAGCTCATTATATATTAAAAGAATGACACATGTTATCGCCGATCAAAGATGAACGATATCTGTTTTTCTTTGAAAATAAAAAAAATAGTACTCTTTGCTGCTAAATATTTTTTTGCTTTTTGAAAAAAAAAGTCGATGAATGACAAACAAAATAATGAATAAAAGTACTAAAAATTATTAAATTACATTTTTATCTCATTTTTGAATTTTTAATTCTAAAAAAGGTATTAGAGAAATGCATTACTTAAAAATTAAACAATCTATGAAATTTATTTATAAGCTTTTTCCCAAACAAGAAAGCTTGAAACATTATTTAAGAGATTGAAATAATGAAGATACATTCTATGCACTATTTTTTTAAGATTGTTTTTTTTGTCCAATATTTTTAAATCAAAGTCGTTTTTTTTTGAAATTCATTGATTCTAAAGTTTTTTGGAAACGTAAAATATTCAAATATTGAGTCTAAAAATTGTCATAACAAAATTGAAAGAACAAATTTTTGGAAATTATTGCAAAAGCTCATACGTTTTTGCAGCACGTTCAAAGTTTTTTAATAAAAAAAAAATTTTAAAAAAAATCAAAATGTCTGTCGACTACTTAATGGGGGAAAACGTATTTTTTTTCAAATCGTTAAAGACATAATAACTGTTAACAAAGTTTTAAACTGTATTTATAAAGTAATTTGTATTTCTGGTCTAAAGAGTTTCATTAAAAAAAAGAACATAAATAAGTTTTTTTTATTTTCACTTAAATAAATAATGTGTTAATGAATATTATAAAGTTCCTCAAAAACCAAATGAGTCTCACAAAAGAAAAACTTATTAATGAACTTGTTTATTGTTTCTACAATATCCTCAAAACTTAATTAAAATATTCTAAAAAAATTACAACATTTTTGCAATTCATCGTTGCTTTGCGAATATAATATACAACGTCGTCTTATTTTTTGGTTTTGCACGGTGTTTAGAAAAAGAAATCGAAGGCTTGTGATCTTTGATATCTTTTTTTTGCATATTTATGTAGGGAGTGAAAAAAATGAAAAAAAATGTATAATATATGTCATTTTTTTAAATATATATTGATTGGTTTGAATCATCGGGAGCAAATATTTGGGGACAAATGTGATTAGAAAAAAGATTCTAAAACGCTTTAATTCTCAACACATAAATTTTATTTCATGATTTTCAAGTTTCTTTACAATAAAATATTCCAAAATAAATTTTAAAATCAAAAAAAGGTGGAGAATAAAAAGGCAAGACGGAAAAGCTTTTATCGATGTTTCGAAAAATTATCGATGGTGTTGCTGTCCAACTCTCAGCAGCCCCTTGGGCAGTTTTTAAGTTTTTATGTCAGATTTTTTGAAAACGTAAGAAGTGGTAATTGAATATTTTGGATCAACAGAAAAAAAAACAAAAAATAAACAGTTTTCCTACATTTTTTCAAAAAACTGTTAAAAAACATAAATTTCCTCAAGTTTTTAAAACCTGAGGAAATTTTAAAATAAAACGTATTTTTCGTTTCAACTTTTTTTGTGATAGTAATTTTCACATTTCCAGCAATTGTGAAATTGAAAAAATTGCTGAGGCAAATTTTTTTTTGCCATGGTTGTTTGGGCACTTTATGCATAAATAATTCTTGGAATTGTTTTACCAATAAAAAAGTTATATTTGTTTTTTAAGCCATCATCACACAGTACATTGTCCAGATGGAGATAAGGGTAAATATATTCTTAATTGATTTTCCTGTAAAGAATTTCTTAGATCCATTTAAATTTATCCCTCAAATTGATGACAACTTGTTACCCAGTTTTATGAAGTTATTAAAATTCGAGGAACAATTATCAACGATGTTTTCATTTTCAATAGTTTCTAATTCCATCAAATTAAAGCCTTTGAAAATTAAATACATTCAAGAGTCTTGTGGTTCCCTAACAAAATCTGCAACGAATTGTGATTTAATTGTCGCTGATAAAATATTTATCAAAAAAGGAAATGTTTTTCCTTCTTTGAAAACAGTTACATTTTATATTAGAAACATCCAACTGTTTGATACTTCAATTTCTTCGGTTGATTTATTATTGATTTTATCTCACAAAACTGAATCTTTAAAATGTGGCGGCATAACAAAATTTGTTTCATAGTTGAATATTTGTGAAATTTTGCAAAAAAAATAAATGTATTCAACATATTTTTCAGTTTTTATTAACGTTTCTGTTGATTACATTTGTTTGGGTAAATATATTTTTTGCTTTACTTTATTTACTTTAAATAAAACATTTCTTATTTATTTGTCCAATTTTTTTTTACAAATTTTTATGAACCATTAAATATTCAAAAATAACAATGAAAATTAGTAAATGTTTATTAAGGAAAAACTTTTGTAAAAAACCTTTCGATAAATGTTGAAAGCACGATTTTTGTTTCTATCGAATGTTTTACAAAGTTAAAAACGAGAAACAAAAATATTTTTCGAACAAATGAAATATAAAAAATGTGACAAAAATTGAATGTGCAGCTCTACTGCGGCGATCAATAATGAACTTTATAAAGATTGCTATTTCGGAAGAAAAAATTTGACATTTTTTTTTGAATGTTTTACAATTATTTTTTCCTTCTTTATTTTTTGGATTATGGAACTTGTTTTGCACAACATTTTCAAAAAATTATTTATGTAACGCTTATTTGGGTAATTTGTTGCAGCAAATAAAAAGGTACAATTGTAACCTACAATATCTTTGTTAAAAAGCGTACGTAACAGTTTTCTGCAGAAAAATATAGAGAAAAGAAACATGCTCCAAAAAATCATAATACCATATTCGATACAAATAATTATTTTGTAAAACTATAAACCTTTTTTGTCGTTTGTTTTCAAAGTTTTATTTATTTCGAAATCTTGTTAAAACACATTTTAAAAATGTATGCAATGTAAAATTATTTTTGTTTTTTACAAAAAATCTACGACAAACGCGGACAATAAATAAATTTTCAAATAAGAGAAATGTGGAAATGACAATTTTTTTATTCTCTTTATTAACGTCATTCCAAAGATTATTTTGCAATATTTAAAAAAAGTTTTCTTGTAATCTTATAAATGTAATACACTTTTTTACTAATTTTTTTAAAAAATATTAGGAAATACAAAATATTCAAAAATATATAACATATTTTGCATGAAAGTAGTTTATAATGAAAAAAATTTTTGAAAAAAGACATCTGTCTTTCTAAATGTTAACTTTCGAAAGAGAATTTTTTGTCTATGTCTAGCTTTGAAAGCACTTTTTCGAAGAAAAATGTTAACGATCATAAATCATAAATTTTCTTTAAAAAATTGAAAAACAGATGTAAAAACTGCACTTTTGTTGTAGAACGATAAAAATAAGAATGAATTTTTTTTACGTCTTCGTTTTTTAAACTTGAACTCATTAAATCACTAAATTAGTTACATGGATTTGGAAAACCCTTTTTAAATAATATAAAAGCAGTTAATTACTGGATGAGTGATTTGTCAAGAACTTACTGTCAACTTTAACAAGTGAGATTATAAAATTTTCGTACAAGTAATAACTTCCATTATAAAATTACAACAAAATTTGAAAATAGTCGAGAACAAAATTTTCAAATGGTAATTTAAATTAAAATTTATAAATCTTTGTAAAATTTTATACAAATATGCCGTTCAAAATTAATAATGTTCATACAAACTTTTCTTCTTCATTGGCTAATATGGCTAATGCTGTTTGTGATATTTTAATATCTTTTATTGAGTTTTCGTAAAAATTGATTTAACAAAAAATCCTTCTATAAATATTTAAAAAAATCTTTTAACTTTTTTCGATTTTCAAAAACGTAGTTTTATTTTTTTCCCAACAAAAAAGCAAGCGCCCTTTTTTCATACAATGACAGACGGGCGCTGTCTGCAACATGTTCTGTTATGTTGAAACAAAAAGTATTATTATTGCAAATTTACGTGTTTATTCGTTTTTTGTTCCTTCAGAAACGCTTTTCTTTCGCAACTGTACTTTTCTGTCTTTTTACGGCCGACTTTGAAACAGCACAAATCGATTTTTCTCAAACAACAACTAAGGTTTTTCATTGTGCTTTTGTTTTTAACGCCGATACTATTTTGGAATTTTTGAAAAATATTTTTGCATTTTATTTAAATTACAACTTTTTAAATTTCATTTTTACAAATTGCATTTGTAAATAACTTTTTGTGTGAAATTACTGAAGCACCTGAATCATTAAAAATAAAAATAAAAAAATTCCATATAAAGCTTTTAGTGCTTTAAAAATCCAAACTTTCACAAACTGTTTCAAAAACAAAAGTTATAAACGATTATCATATTAAATAAACAATTTTAATCTTGTTTTGAAAGAATGACAAAAAAATGGATTGCTTCACGAATTTGAGTGTCATCTTTGCGCAGGCATCAAAGAATAAAAGAGACGCTCTCTCTTCAGTTAAAAAAATGGACGCAGACTATCATTTGAAGAAAGGCATTCATCAAATGTTTTATGTAATTAGTTGCAGCAAATAAATAGATACTATTTAAACCCACAGTATCTCTGTTACAAAGTGTTCGTAACACTTTTCTGCAGCAAAATTTAGAGAAAAAACATGTTCCACAAAATCATCATATATTTAAAAATTATAAAACGAATCTAAAATGTTTTTTTATGAGTAAAAGGTAATTTGATCTTTTTATCTTTTTTTCAAAAATGTATTCTGGTGGTGTATTGTTCTTAGTAAAACAAACGATTAATCTGATCATTTAATTAAAGATTTTGTGAAATATATTTTTAATAATTTAAATTACAAATTTGTAAAAGAAACCCATGCAAAATTTTATTTCAATATTTAACGCAGCTTTGCGTAAATAATCGGAAATAAAATATTCATCATTTTAACAGATTTAATCTTTAAAACACTTATTTCTTTAATACAATTACATGAATAAAAAAAGTTAAGATGACTGACAAAAATATGTCTAAAAAAAATGTCTTTAAAATTTGTTGATTTTGGTTTTCGGAACAGATCGAAGTCGTTGTTTCAGACAGTGCCAGTCAGTCGACGGAAAAAACTACACATTCGATTTTCGCTTTTTTTTGTTAAAAGAAAATAGACAATCTTTAAGAATCCGGAGTCGGCAATACTGTTTTTTTTATAAAATTTATAAAATATAAAAGACGAACACAGGCAATATTTGTAGTCTAAACTTTAATAACAGTGCTATAATTAAATATACCCTC
>JAQIXH010000220.1:0-16408 GCA_034700145.1 Panagrolaimus detritophagus
CTTCTTTATCAATTATCTTTTTTATCAGTATTGTTACATTTAATTTTTTTTATCAATTATTATTCGTAGAAACATTCAGCGTTTTTTAGTACCAAAATTATATTTTTTGCGTAACTTTGAAAAAACCAAGCACATCTCTAGTTAAGTTTGATACTTTAAAATCATTCAAATAAAACTTGACCATTATTAAAATAAATATACATTTAATAGATAACAGAAAACTTATAATTATTAGTTATCTTTGATAAAACAAATCAAAATGGTTGTATTGGTTTTTGTAAATATATCTGTCTCAAAACATTCTTTTAAACATATGAAAAAGCAAACGCTTGTTAAATGGGGAAGAAACTAAATGATAATTAAAACGGTTATTGAAACTAAAGCTTTAAAGAATGTTAAGTTCCTTTTACAATTTAAAAAATTATGCAATAAAAATATATTTTTTTTGTCAGTTTTATTTGTGTTTGTTTTTTTAAAATCAAAAAAAATTATGCAATTAATTGTCATTTTACTCATTTTTTAATAATGTACAATTATTTTGATTTCGTTGGATTTACAGGCATTGAGAAAAAAATTTACTTTTTGTCATAAAAACAAATCATTTCAACACATTTAAAAAATAAATAATAAAATATTTTTAAAAAAGCAAACTTCTTTTTTTTTGAAAACGTTTTAATCAAATACGATTTTTAGCAAAAATTGTGCCGTCTCATCAAAAACTATTTCTGAGTTGAGGGGTATTTAAAATTTGTTCCAAAAACGCGTATACAACGAAGCCAAAAAAAATGTGTCTAGACAATTTGTGACGAAATTTTTTTTAACAAACAGACGCGCATTTTTAGTGAATAAATAAATGCAAAAAGATCAGTTCTGCTTTGAACTGACTTTTTTGAACGTTTTTTTTTATTATAAAAAATATGGGCCTTTATTTATTTGAAATTATATGGCTGAAGCGACAGCAGATGACAATATTTCTGTCCGCAGCAGTCTTATAAAAATTAAATAATCAAGTATAATGTTTTAAATAATTTTTTTGCATATTTTATTTGAAACATTTGTGAAAATATAAAATTGGAAATTTGGTAGTAATTCTGATATCTTGAGCTCTTATAATAAAATGAAAATTGCATTTTCTCATTAAAAATTTATCATTTTAATCATAATTTTAACAAAAAAATATTTTGTTGTTTTTAAATTATCGGATTTATTTGTACTGTAAAAAAAGACTTCCTTTAAACGAAGCACCTATTGATTAACGACTGAATAAAAGTGTCTTTATATGTTGTTTTGATTTATGTATTACATATTTTAGTATAAAAACTTTTTATAAGTCTATAACGTATTACATTCAAAGAAGGTGCAAAAAAAACATTCTTTTATATGCGCCAAAAAAATTTAAAATGTTAAAATTGAAAAATATATCAAACTTTTTGTTGGCTTATTTTCAATTTTGAAGTTTTTTTTAGATTATGTTTTTTTACAATGTGTTTTGAAGCTTAAAATGAGAAGGCGTAAAATTCAGAAATCTTCTAACATTTAATTAATGTTCCAAAGAAATACTTATGACATAAAAAAAAATGATAGTAATAAATAATATACGCTTTTATTGATTTTATAATCGGCTTTAAAATGTTTGTTAAAAATTCAAATAAAAAATGCAGAAAGTTTTTATTGTTAAAGTGTAAAAAAAGAAAATTTTTTTACGGAAACATATATATTTTCCACAAAATTATTCGTTTTTTTGTAACATTTTGTGAAACGGAAGCCAGCTATTTTTAACTAAAAGTTGTAGAGAAAAAAACCGATTCAAAAGATGATGAATAAAATAAAAAAGGATTTCGAAAGACAAATTTTTCGCTTTTCCAACCTTTCAACAGTGTCTTCAATTTTGAAGAAAAACCATTATTATTTTCAATCAATAATTTTTTTTCACATTTGAATGTTTTGTCATTTTTTGTCTTCAATTTTTGAGATGCCTTTATCAAATTTATTTGAGTTTGCTATATTTGGTAAATTTTTTAAACTTGATCGTACTGAAATGCATTGATGGTAAATATAACAGTTTATATTTTAAAAATGGTTTTTATTTTACTAGGCTTTAAATTTTAAAAAAAGTAAATCAAATCTATAAAAAAGCAATGACCGACAAAAATACACTGTTTCGAAATGTCATGAGAAAAAAAAGTCTGCTCATTTTGGTGTGATTCACAGTTTAGTAAAAATTTATTTCATTTTTGAAGACTTTTTTTTAGAGTTACAATATAAAAAAAAGTGTGCAATCAATATTTTTAATGCTTTTTGTATGCATTGTCTTAAAAGGTAGTGAATAACCAAATAACGAAAATCATTAATGTGAAAAAAGTATAATAATGTTTTTAAAATCAATTTTTTTTAAAAAAAACATTTTTGTTTACGACATTAAAAACGAAATAACAGATGAACGATGTTTTAACGTGCGCTCATATTTTGTAAAATTGTAAAGCAAAAATTTTCTTGCTTTGAATATTTTATATTATTCTCAAAATAAAATTAACAAAAAAGATATAGCTCCCAAATAAATTTTTTTGAAACATAAACAAACGCACTTTTAGCTCAAATACAAGATTATCTATTTGAACGTTAATAATAAATTTAATATATTCGACGAGATCCAAAATAAAAATTGGTTTTTAACTTGTTTCATTTCGAAAAAGTACGCTTATTCAATTCGTTACTGTTCAAACAAATATAATAATATAATAATACTTTTGTGTTGCAAATAAATAATAACATTGAAATTAATTTTTTTGCCGTAGTATAAGTTTTAAAAATTTTTTCTTTTAATTATTGTCAATTTTGCCTTTTAAAAAATGGATATATCAGCCAAAAAAGAAATAAAAAAGAGCAAAAAAGCATTTCCTTAATTTCTTTTTACAAATTTTTTATTCATTAAAATATTTAAAATAAAAACGATTTCTTTTCAAATCTTCAAACTGAAATCAAAATTTATAAAGCAAATATGTTTTTCTTAATCTTTGTCTCTTATTTTTTAGACTGAAATTTGTTTTTTATTTTTCCTTTTTGTAAAATAAAAGACAAAGGAAGGCAGACATATGAAGAAACAAAAAACACAGATAATGCTGTCATCAAAAAAATTTTTTGTTAAATTTTATTGAAATTTTGTTTGTTTTTAAAATATGATAACAGAATAAAAAACTCAACACTTTTGAATACTATTATTTGCTTTTGAAATTGAGCACTTCAGTTTGATTGAGTTAAAATATAATGACACGGAAATTGAAGAGAAATGTGTCGAAAAAAATAATAGTTTTCAAAACGGCAAACGCTTGAATATGATCTTATTATTATTAATATTATTGCACGAAATGGATGGCCATTGGCCATAATATTTCTGACGAAATCAACTTAAAAAAATTTTTAAAAAGAAATTTTTTATTTTTAAGAAAATGATACATCTAAAATATTCAAAAAATATAATATAGATTTGTTTCCCAGATCAACTCTTTTGAAATAAGCAAAATGGCTGTTCTTGCCTTTAAAAAAATAGGAGATGAACGATGTTTCAACAGACGCTCATATTTTGTAAAGCTGTAAAGAATATGTGATTCCCATAATTTAAAATTTAACAAAATAATTATTGCTTTTAAATTATTTTGTTTGAAGCTTTTTGTGCTAATATAAAACATCAATGTGAAAATAGCTCCAACAAACAATTATATTTCCTTTGACAAATTCTTTATTTTCATTTTTTCAAATATTAATAATGCAACGATTTGTTTATCATCCATGATAATAATAAGAATAATAAATTTACAAATTATTTTTTATTTTTATCGTAAAAAAGTGTAAAAATTACCTAAAATATTCAGAAAATAAAAGTAAAAGACAAAAATGTTTTTTTTTCAAAAGGGGTTCTTTAGACCACTTTTTGGGAAAAAGACAATCTCTCATTACGACATTTAACGCGAAATGACGGATGAACAATTTTTCAACTGGCGTCAATATTTAGCTTCTCTAAAAAAAGAAAAATAAAGCTACACCGCTGACACAAAAGAGCACAACTAGCTGACAATGTTTTAGTTTTAAACGACGTTTCATATTGAAAAATTTATGCTCTTTTTTTTCTTGTTTTGAATATTTTTAGTAACTATTTTATACAAGGGTTTGTCCAGTGGATAATCTTTTAAATATAATGTATTTCTTTTTCAAATATGGCTATACCAGCCCTGAATGTAATAAAAAAGAGCTAAAAATAATTCTTACATTTTTTCACGAATTTTTATTCATTAAAAAAATAAAAACAACATCAATGATACATCAAAAATATTCAAAAAATAAAAAAAAACAGATAAATTTGCACGGCACCTACTAAAATGCGGCTGCGGCTCTAAAAAAATGTACTAAAATGCGGCTGCGGCTGTGAATCCACAAAAATTTTCAAACTCACCGGAATGAGGTTTTGAATAGTGCAAAATATATTAATACCTCATTCCCGTGAGTTTGAAAATTTTTGTGGATTCACAGACGCAGCCGCATTTTAGTAGGTGCCAATTTGCACCAAAGATCAACTCTTTTGAAATAAGCAAAATGGCTATGTTTTTACCTTTAAAAAATATAGCAGACGAACGATGTTTCAACGTACGCTTTTATTTCACAAAAAATGTTTCGAAGAAAAAAGCCACATTTTGTTTCCATTTTTATTTGAATATTTGATCCCTAAAAATAAATTACCAAAAAAAATTATAACATTTATATATTTTTCTTTGAAACCGAATACAAATTATTCTTTCAAAGAAAGGAGAATGCATCAATAATTAATTATTTTATTCAAATATATCCAAACTTTCATTGAAAACTTAAAAGTTAAAAAACAACAAAAACATCATTTAGGACAAATTTTGGTTTTAAAAGTTGCGATTTGTTTTTGTAAAATATGTGTGGTAATTTATTGCTTTTGTGTTTTTGGAAAACCACTTGAAATATAAAGATATGCTGTTCAAAAAAGTAAATAACACACGGAAGTTTTAAATTAGTAATGTAAAATATTTTGCAGTTAGGTATTTTCGATGTTTCCTCAACAAACAATTAATATACCATAACATTTTTAAAGTAAACATTTATGAATGTGACAAAACAATTTAATTATTATTTTTCTTGGACAATACTTCAAAGTTGAATGTAAAAATTAGATTCAAATAAACTTTCTCTTTCGTCTTTCAAGTTTAAAAAAAAACATCTCTTTTCAATAATGCCTTCTGATTCACTATTGAAAACGGATTTGGGTTTGGTGAGCTATACAGTTCTTTCTGAATAGCTCCTTGCATCCTGAAAGAACTGAAGAAAAAAGAACTGTTTTACAAATTTCTTTTTACAAATTTTTTATCCAATAAAATATTAAAAACCAAAACTATTTATTTTAAAATCGCCAAAATGTAAACGACATTTTTAGCGCAAACATCTTTTTTTATGTCTATTTTCTTTGCGTTATTTTAGGCAAAATACGTATTTTTTGATGATTTGTTTTTTGTTTTGCAAAAAAAGATGACCAACAAAGATACACTATTTCGAAATTCTTTTGAAATAAAAAACGTCGTCATTTTTTCTGTTATAAAAATGTTGTAAATTGAATAAAATCTTGTTTTATTTTTGAATATTTTTAGTAAAAACAGAACAAAATGTTTTCAATTTTTTAATACAGTTTAAAAAGCGCTTTAAGCAAGCAAGCAAATTAAAAAACAAAAAAGTAAAAATAGCATAAACAAACAATTATATTTTCTTTGACAAATTCTTCCTTTGGGGCTTTCCAGATGTCAAGTAACACAAAAATCAACTTTTTTACCCCTCCGTCCCTTCATGTGATACTTGGTGATAAAATGTCAAAGCCTCCCCTCCTTTTTCGTGATAAGTTGGTGATATTTGCCGTACCCCCTCCCTTCTTTTAAAACGTAAAATTTTTAACATTTTTTATAACCAAAGCTTATAAAACTCATTTTTTTTCAACTTCGAGCAAGGGCGGGGTTGACGATTTTGTTATTGTTGATGATGTTTGTTTTTTATAAAAAACAAACATCATCAATAATAACAATTTTAATCAGGTATGGAATGATTATTTTCTGTATCAAACGACAAAATTGGACAAACATCATCATTGTTACATCAACTAAAAATTGATTCAGATTCTGGATCATCTTCTTGTGCAAAATCATCGTCCAAAATTTCACCATCAACACAGCAATCAGATTCTTTATGTTCTTTATTCGCTTTGATGGTTCATTTCTCATTATAGTGATTATATGTTTACAAAAAATTCATTTAATTTTTGAAGACTTTCTGCTTTATAGTTAAAACAGAATAAAATAAAAAGTGTGTACTTTAAAATTTTTAATGCTGTTTGTACGGCTTGGTTTGCGATTAAAAGGTAGTGAATAACCATATTATTATACATCAGTGTGAAAAAAGTGTAAATAAACAATTATATTTCTTTCGATAATTACTCCATTTTTATAATATTAATATTGAATGCGCCAGGATTGCACGAGGATTCCCCTTTTTAATTTATAAAAAAGCATATTCGAATAATTTATTTACAAAGAATTTTCAATTTTGAATTTAAAAAACGTATTATGATTCATCGCAAATATTCAAAAATAAAAGTAAGCTTTTAAAATCAACTTTTTTGAAAAATGAGCATTTTTGTTTATGACATTGAAAGCAAAATGAAAGATGAATGATGTTTCAACAGACGCTCATTTTTAGTAAAATTGTAAAGCAAAAAAGCGTTATTTTTATTTTCTTGCTTTGAATATTTTATTTTATTCTCGAAATTTAATTAACAAAAAAGATATAGCTTCCAAATTAATTTTTTTAAAACTCTTCTTTATGTTCTTTATTCGCTTTGATGGTTCATTTCTTACCATCAAAGCGAAAAAAAAAAAACGCATTTGTAGCTCACATCCAACATAAGCTACCTAAACGTTATTGAAAGAGTAAATAGTCAATTGTATAACAGAAGATGAGATGAACATTAATAATAAACTAATCTATCCGACGATATCCTTAATTTTACAGAAAAAAAATTGATTCAGTTTTTGCGAGAAAATCACTTATTTTTGCCAAAATTTTTTTTTGTAGTTATTTTACAAAAAGAATAATGTTTACAAAATTTTTCGCAAACTTTTATTTTGTGTTTATCGATTTATTCTATTTTGACTAGACTTTATTTCATTCGAAAAACAATTTTGTTCTAGAAAAAAACATTCTGCGCTTTTTTGTCTTTTAAAAACAAAATGTTGGATGTTTCAAATGCAGCTTGTTTTTCGTAAAAATGTAATAAAAAAGGAGCGTTTTTTTTAAAATATTCTTCTTTTGAATATTTTATTTTATTCTGAAAAAGTAATTAACAAAAACAGATATACAATCAAAAAAACTTTTCTTAAAATGATAATTTTTATCCTCACAGAAATCGCTATTGCACATTAATAAAAAAATTAATTTATTTGACAATATTCACAGTTTTACTAAAAAAATCCGCTTTTACCAAAATTAACTAAAAATTTTTTTGATTCTTGATTATAAAGACGTTCATAAAAATGTTTTTCTTAAATATGTTTCTGTATTTTCGTTTTTTTTAATTTTGTTAACAAATTGTTAAAAAATTACAAATCTTTTTGCAGCAATAAAATAAAATATTTTTCTGTATTTTCTTGCAAAATTTTTAACAACATTTTATGAATCATCTGGAAAATTTAGCACTTAAATTTGTCTATCTTTTTGTCCATTTAAGCATTTCTTTCTCTCAATAATTTTTCACATTTGTACCCGGCCTTGCATGGGAGGGTCTCTCTTTTTAACACTTCTTATACACCTTTTGGTCTCTTTTCACCCTCCCAGTTTGTGTTTTTGCAAGGTCGGGTAATCAAAAAATGAAACTTTTTCTTTTTTTTCTTTGCTGAGTTTTAGTTTACATCAATGCTAAAATAGTAAGTTTTCTTTTGAATCAAATGCCATATTTTTTAAAAAATCATGATTTTTTAATTTTTAGGACTTCCCTAAAAATGTCGAGAGTAAAATAAATTTTATTTTTATATAAAAATGAATGTCCAAGCTAAAGGCGTTATAGGAAAAAATAAAGTTGAAGTAGCAGAAAAAATTCCGACGTCTTCTTTATCAACTGAATTAAAATTAGATTTCGATGATGACAATAAAAACGACGTTGAAAGTGGCTTTCAACATAAATCATTTTTTAGGCCAAAGTGCAAAAAAGGAATTATAAAAAATTGTAGATTAAGAAAACATTCTCATAAAAAAGATGGTAAAAAACTGCTTTGCAACAAAACTGAAAAAGATAAATGTGGAAAATGTTGTAAATTTGGTATTGGTTCAAATGGGAAATGTAAAGTTATGAAAGAGATGATTCGCAGAGCTGATGATCTAATTGACTATGATCCCGACTATGCATCTGATGTTGATGGACCATACATTGACGATGACTGTGATAATAATTATGGAGATGGTACAGATTTTTAGTTTGTACAATAAAATACAACTTAAAATTTTACAGAATGATAAAAGAATGATAACAATCGTGATGATTATAATTTTGTCGTTCAACTGGCTTTTTTTATTTTTGACTAAAAATCTTTTACTTTTGGAAAATATTTTGTCGAAACAAACAGTATATATATTCATTTAAAAAATTAAATTTTTTAAAAAGTTGTTTGACAAAATATCATATCATTATTTTGTTATATTAGTTTCTTTTATCTTTTACATCCAAGCTCCTCTCCTCTAATTGCTTTTTATTTGTCAAAACCTGTTAAACAAATGCCAATTTGAACACTTCGTTTTAAAGCTTTGTAGTGGCATTGTTTTACAACATTATTGAAAAAGATTAGTGAAATCCAGTTTTAATCGAAACACTTTTATAATATCTTTTTTGAGTAATCTATTTGGAACAAAGAGTGAATAAAATATCGTGTTCTTTTTATGATAAAGGTGGTTAAAACATAAAACAAAAGAAATAAAAAAGTATCGTTTTTCTGTGACTTTTAAACTTTGTTCTGATCACTTTATTCGTAGGCAAATTTTGCTTTTTATGGTACTTTCCATTCAAGAGAAACTCAATGTGCATTTACATTTACAGCTGTGTGAATTAGGCTCGGTCATAAACGCAAAAAAGGAGCTAACTTTTTTTTGCGACTAAAAATGCGCACGCTCTCAAGTTGTAGTAAATGATGCATTGGTTAAAAAAACAGAAAAGCGCGTACTCTTTTTTTTGCATGTATTTTTTTATCGTTTTATATACAAAAAAAGCTGGAGAAAAAGCTTATAATAATAAAAACAGCAAAACAAAGAAGAATTCAAGTTAAAAAAGCAGTTTTGTAAAAAAGTCGAAAATTTGAGAATCAGTTTTTTTGGTCGGAATCAAAAGTGCAATCGAGTGCAACACCAAATCTTTTATATATCATTTGTACCCTTATAATACATATTCTGGAAAAAAACTGAGTACTCCCGAGTGCTCCGAACAAAGTTATAGAGGATTTTCTATGTTCTTCAAAACTTTGCAGTAAAACAGCTGTTATTTGCTCAAATATAACCTTTTACTGCTTTTGCAATGTCTCTAGCAATTTTTTATGTAGTTTTTATTAATTAGATACATTAAAAAGCATAAAATAAGCTTAAAAATGTCTTTTTTTAAGGATTTTTATATCACCTCTATCTCCAACATCAAATCTAAAGGGGCACTTATTGAACGCTTATTTCGTGTAGTAAATTTTTTCAACACTTTTTCAGACAAAAAACGTGCTCCTTTTTAATTCTTTAATTCCTGAATATATTAACTTTTTTACTTCATTTTTTTTTATTTTAAAGCTTTACAACATAAAAAATCTGATAATTTAAGCCCAAGCTAATGTCTTAAGACTTCAGATTCACTGTTATTTTTGCAAAGTCTTTTATTTATGTGAAATAAAAAATAAATTATGTCCGAACCTACTTGGTTGTTCTTTTTTTATTCTGAATAAAGCGGCGCGTGGCAAAGTGTCATTTTTTTGCAGCAATAATTTTTTGTTTTTTTATGCGTTTTTTCTTGAAAAATTAAAACAATTTCGATAACGTTTCTCATTTTTTTGTCACGTGAAACCCCGAGAAGTTTACTCCCATGTGCGCGAAGTGCCCCTGTCTTTATAATAATTTTTACACATTTTCGTAAATTTTTTTTCCATTTATTTTTTACACTTTTTAGGCGCAAATATTCTGTAAAAATGGAAGAAAACGTCGAAAAAGTAAGATTATTTTAAAAATAAAAATAAAAATGAATATTTTTTAGCGTCGTCCAAATGGAATCCATTTAATTGCATCCAATAAAAGCCATGCCTTTCAATATCAAGGTTTTTCCAAACTTGTTATTAATCAAATGACATCGTTTTTATCTGTTGAACCAATTAATGAAGGTTTGTTTGCTTTAATATTTTTATGTAATCTTCTATATTCTTTTTTTAGATGAATTCAAACCATTTTGTGCAATGTTAAAATGGAAGTTTCTTGCTCAAAAGGTAAATATCAAATGTATTTTAAATTATTTTTATGTTATTTTTTAGAATATTTTATTTGTTTTTGCCGAACATAATTTTCAAGATTTTATGCTAGTTTTTAATAATGAAATTCGATGCAAAAAAGTTTATGATTTAATTTATCAAAAAAGGGTATGTACTTAATTTTTGGGTGTTAATCACTTACCCCGACAATTGCGCGGCGACAATTGCGCCAAAAAACGACATTTACGCCGAAACTGAAATTTAATAAAACGACATGTGTTTTAATTATCATCGCGCAAGTGTCGTCGCGCAAATGGCATCCGCGCAAAAGTCGTAGTGCCTTTAATTATTACTATGAATGGTTCTTTTTAAGCAAAAGATGTTGTATCAAATGAAGACATTTATCAACGTATTTTGGCTCCATTGTTTAAAGAAGTTATCCAAAATAGATTTTCAAATATTGTTGTATCTAAACTTTTATTAAAATGGATGATTAAATTAGAAAAGAATGAAAAAAAATTTTATATTAAAAAAATGAAAGAAAATGAAATTTATGATTTAATATTTTCAAATGGAGAATCAACTGAAGACGGTAATCAAGTTAAAATCCGACGAAAAAGAAGATTTTGCAAAACTGATACAAATGTTGGATTTGAAGATGGAGGTTCAAATGTTGGTAATAAAAAACAGTAAGTTTTTTCGAAACAATTGTTATTCCCATGGTTTTAAAACTCTTTTGGGGTACTGTATTAACAGAAAATTGAGAAGGAGAAAAGCGAGAAATATTGCATCAAATAAGTTCCAACGGGAAACCAAACCCCCGACACGGATTGAATAAGGATGGACGGGTGCCCGGGGCTTTTTGAAAGCCTCGGGCCTGTAGTGGGGTTTTATACATCTTGGAGGTCATTTTTATTAAAGTTGTTTCGTTTCGTTAAAGTTATTTTAAACAAAAAAGTCCATCCTTAGGATTGAAAGTCTCCTTTCTTTTGCGCTCTTACTTTTAGCTTTAGATCTTATTAACTTTCGCCATTCAGACCACTTCATGAAATAAACTATACTTTACTTTTGTTCCTATATCACTGAGCAATAAAAGTATAATCTAGTATATATTAATTCACAAATCCAATAAAATTAATGGATCAAAAGCTCAACAGTCAAAGCGCTGGTCCACATTATTTGGTTTACCGTACCAGCGTAGTAATGAAAAATTAAGCATTTCAAATGAGAATGGCGCTGTTCTCGTAATCAATGTTGCTGAGGTGCCGGCACCGGCACCGATGTTTTGGAAAGAGTAAAGGAAAAATGCGGCCAGAACAAAGGAAAAAAGCTGCCGGCACTGGCACCGGCACCGATGTTTTTTGAAAATCGGCAACACTGCTCGTAATTAATTCAGTAAAAATACTCAAACTTAAATTAATAGAAAATCGAGGAAGAGAAATTCGAAGAATTTTTTTTTCGCATGTTTTTAAATTTTATGTCATATTTTTAAGGGTACTTTATAATTTAATTGTTTTTTAGAGTAAAACAATCGTCGTCAAAAAAATTTGTCAAATGCAATTATGATTTTAAACTCGTAAATATTAATGGAAAAAAGAAGTTGATAAAAAGATTATTGATATTTTCGTCAAATGATAAAAAATTATGTTATGAATATTCTCAAAATCCACTTAAACATGGTATTTTTCAATGCGTCGAATGTACAAAAATGGGAAAAGGAGTACATGCAAAAATGGATAATAAAAGTATTCTTAAAATTGAAGATAAGAAACATGTTTGTTCAAAAATGCAGTATGTTCCTGAAAAATATTTTGAAATTCAAGCAATTAAAAAACCAAATTATGAAATATTGGAAAATTGCAATACACGAACTGGAAAAGTTTTAATTATTTTCAATCCAAACAATCGAAATGAATGTCATGAATATCGATGTAGACATCGTATGAAATTATTTCGCTGTTTGAGCTGTAGAACAACAGTTCACATTCATAATGCATCAAAAGAGACTGAATATATTGAATTGTTTCAATTAAATCATGGATGTGAATATCGTCAATTTAATCGTGAAAAATATTTCAAAAATTTTGTTTTATCACCAAATTTTGAAATTCAAACAGAAATGTTTGGTGAAAGAGAAAAAAAATTGTTGATAATTTTCGATGAAAATGATAGAACAAAATGTTATATTTATTCCTTTCGTCTTTCAGAAAGAATATTTAAATGTATTAATTGTGAAAAACAAAAAGTTTATGTTTCTGCAAAAATGGAACAAAATCCTGATGGTGAAAATTATATTATTTTATCAAAAAATGAACATGTTTGTGAAATGGTAAAATATAAACCTCAAAAAATGAATGACATTATTCTTCGTGCTCCAAATATTCAAGTTATGAAAAAAACTTCAAATGGTACTCCAAAATTGTTTATTTTTGATTCTGCTGACAAAAGCTTATGTTATATTTTTTCAAAAGTTACCGGTGATTCAAATCGTTATAAATGTCTTGGATGTAAAGAAAAAATTTATTTATACAATGATGAAAATGGAGAATATTATGTTCAAATGAAAAATGATCAAAAACATGTTTGTCAACCTGGAAAATATCAACCTGAAAAATATGCAATTAAAGAAAAATCCAAAATTGATACATACTTTTTTTACCGTGAAAAATCAATGCCAAATTCCATAAATGTAGCAATTTTTGATTCAAATGATTCAAATTTTTGCTATCCATTTTGTTATCAAAAAGCTAAGAACAATTTTCGATGTTCAAATTGTTTAAAGTTAAAGAAAAGCTATTCTATTCCATTACCAAAAATTGATGAAAATGGTAAACAATATTTTATTCATGATTTACAAAAACATAATTGTGAACCAATTAAAATTTCTTCTATTCAAACAACTTCAAAATTTCAACGCCTTGAAAGAAAAGATATTGTTTTTAAAGAAAAAGCGAATACAAAAGAAGTGAAAATTGACGAAACCGGAATTTTGAAATTACCAAATTTTGAATTTCGTCCGAGTAAAAATGGTAAACCTGGTGGAAAATTGGTTATTTTTGATAAAAATGACAAATCATTGTGTTATGAATATTATTTTGTAACACAAAGTAAATGTTTTATTTGTAGAAATTGTGAAAAACAAAAGCATCGAGTTACTGCAAAATTACATTTGAATAATGAAACAAATGAAAAATTTCTGGAACTTTCTGAAAAGCAACATGTTTGTGAACCAGTTAAAGATGAATTTGCTGATAAAATTATTGATGCATCAAATTTTATGGTTACTGTAAGAGATGATGAAAGAAAGCCAAAGAAAATTATTGTGTTTACTTCTTTAACCAAAGAATTTTATTATGAATTAAATTATTGCCCTTCAAGAAATTTGTTTCAATGTATTCCATGTTCAAATTGCAACAAATGCGTTGGTGCTAAATTAAACAAGAAAGAAAATGGTGAAGAATATTATTTACTTAAGTTGAAAAATGAACATATTTGTACTCCAAAAAAGTATGAAAAGGAAAAACTTCTGCCGAAAACTATTCCAAAATCAATGTTTGAATTATATCAAAATAGCAAAGGTGAATCAAATAAAAAATTGATAGTATTTACTTCTGAAAAGAAAGATTTTGTTTATGAATATTATTGGAAAGAATCTTCTTCATTCTGTTGTTTTCAGTGTTTGAAACAAAAGAAATACGTAATTGCAAAAATTCGTGGTAATGAAAATAAAAAACATGTTGAATTATCAAAAGTCGAACATGTTTGTACTCCAATAAAATTTGTTCAAAAAAAGTATAAAAAGTAATTCACTTTTCCCCTCTTTTGTTTGAATTCTTTGTTTTATTTCATTGGTTGTTAATTGAATAAACTTTTCTTTATTAATATTCTTCTTTAAACTGTGTTTTTTATTACAAAACTCAAAAAAAAAACTTGTTAAGAAAGCGTTTTTAAAAAAACATAGTATTGTTTTATACTTGCTATTAGGGTTGTCCATTTCCCGGGAAATCGAAAAAATTTCCCGGAAACGTGTTTATGGATTTTTCACCTCTATTTTTTACAAAAACGGTACTTATTTGTATTTCTTTTCAGTTTTTTCAAAGATTTATTAAAATTTTTAAATAACGAAACTCAAACAAATAAAAGTACGGCAATCTATGTGTTTTGAATCATACTAAAGTTGCCAAAACAGTCAACTTTCAAAAATTTAAACATGTTAAAAAGTCAAAACCAATGTAAACTACATTTGCCACTTTTGACAAATGCAATATAAAAAGAAACTAAACAAATTTGCTATCAATCAGTCAAACACAATTATTGCTCCAAAAACTTGTAAATGTGTTAAAAAGGTTTTATTTAAACACAATTAAACAAAATGTTAAAAAAAATTGAACAATTTTATTAAAAACATAAAAATTATTTTATTATTTTACACCTCCATTGTAGGGATAAATAATTTAGCTGTTCAATGAAAATTTTTATAAATTAATTTAAAATTTCAGCTGCAACCTGAATGGATGTATGATGCCTTCTCTTTTATAATTTTTACCAATAAAAACACCAAATTTCAAATTTTCATTTAAAAATAAATGAAACAATATTAAAAGAAAATGGAAGAAATTTCTGACGATAACAAAACTGCTGAAATATGGCTGCATATTTTTGTGGAATGGATTACATATATCAGTTTTGTGATAAAACTGTTAATTTTTATCTTTTTTGTTTACCATTTTATTAAAAAAACTTCAAATATTTGTAATATTTATTTTTATTTCCTTTTTGTTGGATTTTTTTGGGATATTTTGACTTGGATGTTGCATATTTCTAAAACAATATGCTTCAAAATTGAAGATTTTTCAGATGAAAGAAGGGATTGTTACTTGACTGAAGTATTTAGTGATATAATACAATGGTATAATTCACATCTATCTGCTTTATGGACTCTTCTTCTAACTTTTAATCGTCTCACAGCGATTGTTTGGTGGCAAAAATATCAAAATTTTTGGACAAAACATTTTTATAAATTTTTATTACTTTTATCCTTTTATCCATTTTTACTTAATGGATATAGCTTTCTAAATTGGAAGTGTCGATTTTTAATTGAAGATTCTGAATGTCAATTTTATTGGTTCGAAGATGCAACAGTAACTGGAATTGCATCTGGGATTATTGCAATTATATCATTGATTACAGCAATTATAACATCAATATGTTATCGATTAAAAACTAAAAATAAACAAAATAGTCAAAATACTGAACAAAAATTAGTTTTTCAAGCTATTATTTCTTCGTTTACTTATGTTTGTTATTCTATTTTACACGCAATTCGAGCTTTGCAAGGTTTAAACGAATTTCAAAATTTAATTCTTACTTTTTTTATGATTTTATCAGCGAATATTTTTCATTTTTCAGCATTTATTTTAGTTTTTGTTTTTTCGTAAGTTATTTCATTTAAAAAAAAGGGAAATATGCGACAGCAGAAAATGGGCTAACTGAGCTTTAAAAATAGAAACGGCCACAAAAAAACAAAAAAAAATTTTGAAAAAATTTGTTTCTTTCGAAATGGAAAAAGATTGATTTCTGATATTCTGGAAAAGATTTTTTGTTAGTTACTGCCTTGTAAGGAACGTGCCAGAAGTTGCACTCTCATCGTATGAAAACAAGAAACCTTTTTTAACTAAAAATCCTTTAAATATTTTCAGTATTTTGTTTATCTAAAAACATACCAACAAAACTATGTAAAAAACTTAGTTTCATCTTTTTAAAGTTTATAAAAGGTAAAAATTCTTTAATTTCAGATTTGATTGAATTATTTAAATCAAAAGTTTCATTATTTGCTTTATTTTGTTTATCAGTTACTTGCTTTTCTGTCCATT
>JAQIXH010000221.1:0-16407 GCA_034700145.1 Panagrolaimus detritophagus
GCAGGCTTTCAAATTGGAATTTTAAGAAATTTTGGATCTTTTACATCCACATTTGTAATGACAGCATTTTTGGTTGTTCTATGTTGTATGTGTATGGCCGGATTAGCCACAACAATGACATATAGATATTTAATGGTTTTTCCATCAATTTTAAAGGAATGGTTTACATTAAAAAGAGCAGTTTTTGTTATTGCATTTTTAACATTATTAGGATATATTTTATCTTCAGCAGTTGTAATACAAATACGTCAAATTCCAATCAATGAAGCTTTTGAATGGGGAATGAAATACGATAAAAGTTTAATGAAATATTTTAATGAAAAAACATTTTTTATTGCTCCATATTTTGCAATTGAAATATTATTCAAAATTACAACATTTATTATGTATGCCGCCTATTTCTTTGCTTTGTTTATTTTTAAATTTCTTTTATTTCAAATGAAAACGTATAAAACTCTACTAAAATCTAGTATAAATTATCAATTAATTTTATCTGCATTAATACAGGGTTTTGTAAGCCTTGTATTTTTACTTTCACCATATACTTTCATTTTCACGGCATTTTCATTTCAAATCCAACAAACTTCATCTTTTTCTGTTTTGGCTTTAATGATATTATCTTCACATTGTTTTGTTGATTTTATTACAACATTACTTTTTATTACTCCATATCGAAGATTTATTTTTAAAACTTTAAAATTAAAACAACCAAAAATAAGTATAATTGCACCAGCTTCAACAACAATGCTTAAATAATTATTGTTTATCACTTATATATGTTACACCCGAATTTGTAGACCCGCCGATCTTGAGAAGGGCTAGCTGAATCTATGGACGACTAGCATAATTTGTTAATTATAAATTTTTTTTTTAAATTTTGTAAAACAATTATTTTTTTTCTCTCAAAAACGATGGTAACATTTATAAAACAAGACAAAATTGATTTAATGAGAATAATAGGTGATAAAAGTTTGTAAAAATAAAGGCACTTTAGTTTCATTATCTAATTTGCAAAATTTGATAAAATCGCTGACAATTAAATAGATTTTGATGATGAAGTTGTTGGAGGTAATGATTGACAATTCTTGTTCTTCATCTCGTGTAAGCTTATCGCCTCAGTTTTTTGTGTTTTGATTGCATTGGCAATTCCTTTATAAGTTCCACCAGTTTTATGAAAACTGGTTTCCTAAATTTTTCAGACTCTTCTTTTGTTTTTTTCAACACATCCATTTTTCAATCTTCATTTACAACAATCTCATCAACAACTTCATCATCAAAATCAAAAAAAAAGCAGAACATTGTGAAATATATTTTTATGCCGAGAATTGTTACAAATTTTATTGCAAGAAAAATGAATAAAATAATCAAATTAATTTATATTTTATATTTTTTTCACATCAAGCTATGTTTAAAATTTTAGAAATTTAATTTCGAAAGAAAAATTCTTTAACTTTATCTAAAACGATGCAAAACGAAGTTTTCTCAAACAAAAAATATTTTGCAAAATGTTATTTTATTTCCCTATTAAAAATTTTTTAGCATGATTATTGATTTGATGCATACTTTTTTCATATTAATCTGATTTCTTCTTACGAATCAGAAATGTCAAAAAAAAGGTAGTTCATTTTCATTTGTTGCAGCAAGCTGTTATGGAAAAAAGAAATTCTATTTTTCTTCGACTCTTATTTTCTATTAACAGACTTATGTTTTCTCTCTTCTATCACCCGCCTTCTTTTTTTCCTTTTTGTTTTTATTTAAATATTTCTTTCTTTCTCCCTTCTACAATCAGTTTTTTATCAGTTTATCTTTAAGTGGTTGGTCGCCATTTTTATCTCGTGTTTTTTTTTGTTATAGACGAAGCTATAACATCTTCCTTTTTGTATTTAAAAAATCCAATTTTTAAAATTTAATAATTTAATAAATATTTGTTTTAGATGTCAACAAAGAATGATAAATATCCATTTATTGAACAAAGTTTTACGACCTCCGAGAATCAATATTACAATTTGAATTTAAATCAAAGCAAAAAATGTCCAATTTTAGTTCCTGTGCAATCTTATAGCAAACCAAACAATGACGAATATTGTGGTAAAAAAACTGATGCTGCAGTTCAAAAAAAATCCGGCAACATTAATTTAATGTAGAAAGTTTTTTTTTTAATTTGTAAAAATGTTTACGGTTGTTCTCTGAAAAAGTTGATTTATTTTTTTTCTTGGATCAAAAGGTCTTAACGATGGAGTTAATATTTACGGACAGCGGCATCAAATTTTATAGCATCTGATAATTATGAAGAAAAAGAAAAATTACAATCATGGAAAAAATCTTCTAAAGCATCTACTTTTACAACTCTTTATGAAGATAATGTTGATTTAAAAAAGCGATGGAAAAAAGAAAATACTTTAAAAACCATCAATAAAAGCACCCTTTCTCTTCATATTGCAACTTATGAAAATTCAATTGAAGCTGCCCGATCGGATTTATTTGGTGATGAAAATATTACAGGATTAAAAAAAGAACAATCTGTATCAATTAAAAAGCTATGCTTAACTGATATTTTAAAATGTCGAGTAATATAAATAACAAAAAAAAATATAATTCATTTAATTTTTTACAGAATCCATTTGAATTCCCAAGGCAACAAAATGGAGATCAAAGAAATAAACCAGAAGTTATGCAATTTAAAGCATCTCAACCTGGTGCTGGTACAGCAGTTAGTATTTCGTTAAATAAATATAAACTAACAATACATGGCCGATTAAATAGTGCCTTATATCTTCATAAAAAAAAATTAAATAATCACCATTATGTAAAAGGACACGCTCTTTTTTGTTGGCTGCAGCCAGTCAAAATGTTTAAACGAGTTACTGTTTCTGTAAACTTTATCTTTCCTGTCTGCAAAAACAATTCCTGGCTGCCTGTAAGGCCGCTTAGTCCTAGTAATGAAAAAATGTCAAATTTCACCACATTTTTTTGGCCAAAAAAATCAAAATTTTTTGTTAAAATTTAAATTTTGTGATAGCAAAATAAAAGTAAAAAAAGAAAAAAAATAATATGCATAATGATTTTTTGAACGCTGAATGATCGATGATGCATTTTTCTTTTCGTTGCTCGTTTTTTTTCATTACTGAAGTGGCAACTTTTCAGGCGACGGGCAAATTGACCAATTCTAGTTCTGGAACTTCCAAATTTCAATATTCTGCATTACTAAAAAAGCATTTAACATACAGTGATATAAAAGCAAGTTCATGTCTTGTTTTTAGTGTCAAAATTCCATTGTTATTTTTTCAGATTGAATATGATTTTCAAGAGCTTCTTCGAGTAATAAAAGATTCAAGAGATTTAATTGCTTCAGAACCAACATTACTTGAAATTCAACTTCCATGTATGTTTTTTTCATTAGCTTTAGCGTGTCTTTTTGTGCCTTCACAACTTTTTTGGTTCTAAAAATGCATCAAAACATTTTTATCGTTTTTTATTGTAAAGCAGTAGTAAGCGACTGTCCAGACGTGACGTCACGCATTTTATGGGTGGGTAAACCAAAAGTGACGAAAAGTGACGGTGAGGGGCGGGCGGGTGGGTCTAAACCAAAAGGTGACGTCACGCACATTTGTCATTTTTAACTTTTTTTGAATAATTTTTAAATATTTATAATAAACATTGTTTCCCAAATGTGTGGAATTCTCGAAATGAAAGATCTTGCCGCTTTCAAGCAGCGTTGTTTTTTAACAATGCCATTTTCAACATGCTTTAAAAAGTTATCAAATAATAGGAAGCTTTAATATAATTCTCAAAAAAACTATGCAGTTAAAAACGTCAAAAGAATAAATTGATCCAAATCAGTCAGTTGATATGCGAGCTTTGCACAGTTCTTTTATGAAACTTTATCGAAAATGGGCTGAACTCAAAACAAAACTTGATAATAATGCCAGAGAAGCTGCTGGAGAAAAACAGTGGAAAGAATTTGGCAGTGATGTTGTCAAAATTCAACTCCAAATGACTTCATGGACAATCATAGAGCTGACAAATGCATTTTGGGTTTTTTTGCAAAATCTGCTGGTCCTTCAAGCAGCAATAGCAATAACAGTGCCGCAAATAGGTCGACCGATTCGCCAAGGTGGGGGGGGGGGGTTACCTAGAAAGGTTTTCAAAAAATCTCATTTGTCCTAGTATGAATATAATTTTTTCACCTTAAATTTGGCACAAAGGGGTGGAGGTCACCCCAACCTCCCCAAGGCAGTTGCAATAATGAAGTTCAAATTTTAAATCTTCGTCATCCATCTTTTGGAAAATGAATCTGAAGAACCAAGCGACAAAGTTATGAAAGAAGAAGATGAAGACGATTCTGGAGCTTTGCCAATTATTAATCCTTAAACTGATGCATACGTAAATGTTTTTGAAAATCTAATAATTAAATTGTTTTGTTAATTAATAAAATTTGTTGTAAAATGTTAGTTATTACTGCGTTTTTTTTAAATGTGACAATTTTTGTGACGTTATGGGAGGAGGTGGGGGGGGGGTCTGAACCAAATGTGAGGATAATGTGACTGATGGGTGGGTGGGGGTCAATATTTTGGATTTATGCCTACCGTCACATCTAGACAGTCCTTAACAAAAATAAAGTTAATAATTTCACAGATGGGCATGACTAGGGATTAGTAAAAGCACGGGGGGACCCTTTGGGTTTTTATGTATGGTAAAAAAAAATTTTTTCGTCACTAGTGCCTGCCCATGTATGAATAATTTTTTAGGCATTGTTGTTGGAGATATTCATGGACAAGTAAGTTATAAACAAATTTTTAAAAGACGTTTATTAGATGTTTATAGTACTTGGATTTGCATCGTATTTTTGGAATGCTTGGACAAGGTGGAAAAGCTGGCCAAGTTTCACGTCGATATCTCTTTCTTGGGTATGCTTTTTACTTTGTGCATTTTTTTAATGCACCGATCAAGATAAAATGACAAAGGTTCAAAAAATACTTTATTGCAATCACCATACTCGATTACCCCAGACCCAACCAAAAAAAATCGCCCAGCTCATATCTTTGTATTTTCGGTTTCAGAATAAGGACTCTGAAGACGGAAAATTGTTTAAATCCCCGTTATATGCTTCATCGTAATCAGCATACTCGATTACCCGTACTCACTATTTAAATATCACTCAACGAAAAAAATCGTATTTTCGGATTCAGAAGCCAGAAAAAATTTTGAATCCTCCCCATATATTTCATCTTAATCAGCATATTTTTTTACCCCAGTCCTATTTTTTAAAAATTGTTCAACGAAAAAAAAATCGTATTTTTGGTTTCTGAAACCGAGATTCTGAAGCCTTAACAAAAATTTGACACCACAAAAATTATTTCATTAGATTCCCCGTATTCGTTTACCCCAGACACAACCCTTATCCCCCATTCAACAAAAAAATTCGTATTTTCGGATTCAGAAGGCTCCAGAATCCGGGTTCTAAAGACTTCACGATCCAAAAATTATTTTTTTTTAAATCCAGATATTTTGTTACATACAAAAATTTCTCCCTAGATTCGATCCTTCTGCACGCAAGCCTCATCCTCTAACCACTGAGCTACCGAGATTTCAAAATTGCGGTTCAAAAAATAACCAAGTGAAAAAGCGAAAAATTTTTTCAGCATGATCCAGCAATTATTAATTTGTTACCACGTTTTTTGAGAATCTGGGGGAAGTTAGAAACTTAAAAGTTCCACATTCAGATTCACTATAAAAACGCACATCTCATATGCACACTTTTTTAGTGATTATGTTGATCGTGGACCAAACTCACTCGAATGTATCCTCACTCTTCTTCTCAATAAGCTAGCATATCCAAAAATGTTTAATCTCTTGCGAGGTTTGCTATCACGTTTTTATATATAACTTTGATTAAAGTTGTTTTATATACGTATCCTTGCTTCAACTTTTTTGTGCTCTGTTTTTTTTAAGGTAACCATGAATCAACGCCAATTAATCGAGTATATGGATTTCATCAAGAACTTATTGATCGATTTAATACTGAAAATGGAACACTTTTATGGAAATCTTTTAATGAACTATTTTCATTTTTACCATTAGCTGCAATAATACATGGAAAAATTTTATGTATGCATGGTGGAATTGGTCCAACACTTAATTCATTGGATGATATACGAAATATTAAACGTCCACTTGAAGATCCAAATACCAATCAACTTGCATGTGATCTTTTATGGGCTGATCCAATGATTGATCTAAAAGGATATATACCAAATGTTGTTCGAGGTGTAAGCGTTTATTTCGGTGAAGATGCTGTTGTATCTGTATGTGAAAAGCTTAAAATTGATTTAATTGTTCGAGCACATCAAGTAAGTTGTTTTTAAGGCGCCGTGACATAATTTCCCATGACATAAATCCCAATAACATAAATCCCCTGACACAATTCCCCATGACAAAAAACTTTCAAATATATATTTATTCAGCAGATGCAGCAATATTTACATTTTTCAAAATATATAATACAGTTTCCATATTAAATCTTCTAACAGCGTTTAATATAGAAACTTGCGCATTTATAAGCATAAATGTTTTTCTTTTTGATTTCAACACCAGTAATCAATTCAAGAATATTTTGGCATTCTTGAGAGTTTTTTGAGTAAGACAATTGACCAACATTTTCGTTAAAAATAGTTTTTGGAGCTTCATGAGAACTTTATACCGTAATATCGACACAATGGTAAAAAATTTCACAAAACCCTGAAAATGCATCAAACTTGTATCCTAAATCTTTTTTTCGTTATGTTTATGCATAATGTTAATTATGTAAAAGTTTTCGCTTGAGTTTAGCCTAGGGTTGTCAAAGGGAAATTCCCGGGAAATTAGCGGGAAATTTCCCGATTTTTCTGATTTTCCGGGAACTTGACAACCCTATAGAAATAGTTTTGTAAAGAGAACAATGGATTTTAGTTTATTTTTTGTATTTTTTTCTGTTAAAAGTTTATCTTATATATATATATATCAGTTAGCGTTTTTTTTAACAAAAATCATTTTAATACGTTATCAGGGATGAAAAAACCAAAGCATAAAAAATTCTATGAGTAAAATAATTCATGACAGCAAAATCATAGTTTACGGGAAATTAGCGGGAAATTCCTGGGAATTTCTCGGGAATTTGACAATTCTTGTTTAGCCAGAAAAACTGATTTTTTTTGATGTTGGACATTTTGCTAATTTTTGAAATTTCAAATAAGCGGCAAATTTCGAGATCGGCGCTGCCGCTTTTTAAATTTTGAATTTAAGATTTACAGATTTGGGAAACAATATTTTAAAATGAGAGTTTTGCAAAAGAAGAAAAAAAACTTTTTTTTTAAATGTTAAAGATTTGCAAAAAATAATTTCAGAATGAAAGTTTAAAAAACTTTTGATTTTAATATTAAAAAAATAAAACGGAAGCTTTAAAAACGAGAGATTTCAAATCGACTGATTTTAAAATAGCTGTTTTCGTGTCATCGATTGAAAATTTTAACTTTTAAAACTGTAAGATTTGCATGCGAAAGGTTTTAACACGAAAAGAAGAAAAAGATTTCCCGAGCAAAGTTTTAACACTAAAAGATTATTTTTCAAAATTTCCACAAATGTCGCATGTTTTAAAAAGGAAGTATAAAAAAATTAACTAAGATTTTTTTTTTAATTTTGCTGAAATGTGTCTTGTTTAAAACAATTTCTTTTTAAAATTTAAAGAAAAATGTCGCTTGTTTATTAAAATACGTTTTTATTATTTTATTTAAACAATACAAATCTATAAAATTTTCAGTTAAATATTAAGTTTTTTTATTGCATGATTTTTTAAATTTAAATTATCTCGTTTTGAAAAAAAAATTACCCCATTGCGTTACACCGCCGTGTTTAATAGCCCTCCCTTACTTATGTGTACAATCATGGAAGTCAATTTTTGATTGGTTGCATCCCTGATTTTTCCTGAATTTTTATATTTTTCACCATATTGAATCCTTGAATCAATGCGAAATCAAATCTACTTCATTGCTCTAAAACTTTCAAAATAACGTTTTTTCATGTAGTTTTATCGATTGGTAAAGAAAAAATCAAAATCAAAATTTTCATGTAGCGCTCGATCCTAAAATATTGAAATTTTCTGGTAGAGTGTCTTTTAAAAACAGGGTAGTAAAAAAAGCGCATTTTTATGAACTCAAAATTCACCCTTATCACCCACCCCCCCCGTGTTGCGGCACTGATGAAATCCCTTTCTTTTTTATAGATGATGCTAAATGGATATGGATTTTTTTGTAAAAGAAAATTGCTTACAGTATTTTCTGCTCCAAGATATTATCCAGAAAAGAATAACAAAGGTGCAATACTTAAAATTGAAAAGAATCTTAAAATTGGTTTCTTCTTACTTAATCCTGTAACCCAAACAACTCGTGGAGAATCAAGATTTCGAAATGATTATGCCTCAAAAGATGATGATTCAAATTATGTTAGCCGAGAAAGTCAACCTGAATCTGTTGTGGCTACTCCAGCTTCAATCACAGGAACTTCTGCAGCTTCTCAAGCTTCATCGGCATCAAATTCTGCTCCACAAACTCCAATAACTGATCATAATGTTTCACCAGATTCGGGTGCATTTTTAAAAAAGAAATAACAATTTTGAAAGAAATAGAGAGATAACAAAATAAAGTATTATTTGATTTTTATTTTGTTCACCACATGACATAAAACCCCCGCGAATCCCCATGACAAAATTCCCCATGACAAAAAACTTTCAAATACATATTTATTCTGCAGATACAGAAAAACTTACATTTTTCAAAAAATATAATACAGTTTCCATATTAAATCTTCTAACCACATTTAAAACTCTTACATCTTTATCAGAATGGATCTTATTCTTTTTGATTTCAAAGATAATAAAAATTTATAAAAACTTAAGGAAAAAGTACAAAATTTTATTTTAGTGTACATTAATGAACATTTCAGGGCACGTGAAATATGTTATTTAAAGCATCCATTGTTTTCCGATAATGTTAAACATAATATTATTAACATAATAACATGATATCAAATAATAAATTGCATTTATTCATGATATAATTCATTTTTTCATGAATCTTTTAAATATTCAAATAACAAAGAAGAAGGAAAAATCTGACATTTTTTATTAAATCAATACTTTTTTTAAACAAATGAAAACTAAAAAGAAAAAGCAGGCATCAAAATACATTTTTTGCAGTTTATCTGTATTTTGATGAATTTCTTTTCTTTTTTTAAATTAAATTTTTTTTTTAAATTGTCATTGAAATGAAAAAATGGTGAACCTGATCGGCGACATTTTGCTTCTAAAATAAATAGATGTAATTATTTGTTTTTGATGATTCACGTATTTTTTGACGGATCAATTTTTACATGGTCTTTTTTAATTTGCATAAACTCTAAGGCTCAATACCACTATGGAATTAAAAAATTCCTTAAAAAACTCTGGACCAAAATAATCAGAAAAAAATTAAGAATTATTTTTTTAGAAAGAATATTTTTTTTGTTAAACATGAAACATATACAACATAAAAAACATTCACTTTCTTTTTATTTATAAATTGTCTTTTTTTAAAGGGAAACACTATATATTTACAGTTTGAGCCAAAGAAATTTTTACGATAATAATTTTGTATTTAACTGATGAATGCATTATTTGAGGCAAAGTTAATAAATGTTAAAACTAAAATTATGACGCGTATAGTAAAAAACATGAAATACAAATATCTATCGACAAAAGAAAGAAAAAACAATTTTGGTAAGGAAAATTGAAAAAAAATGTATAACAGTGTTTCTAAAAAAAGCAACACTAAAATTTCTTATTACTTTTTAAATTTTGTGTTTTATAAATTAGGTTCATCTCCATCTATAGCTTTCAATAAGCTAGGAAAAAACTTAAGAGATTGCTTTGGAGTTATGTGATATCGGTCACAAAATAACCCGATTTGAGAAATTGGATCAACCATTGGACATATATTACTTGTTGGACACATAATTTGCTCCGTCGGAATTATAACACAATTTTTACAATATTTTACAGCTTCTTTTACACGATTCCATGATGGGTTATGTTTTCTATGAAATTCCTGCAAAAAATATTAATAATATCTTTTCATTAAAATGTTTATACTTTAACAGATATATTGAATTTACTGGGCGAATTATTTTGAAGAAGTGTGTGTCCAACTGTTAAAGGACTGAGATATCCTTTTCTGAAAATGGACTTTATTCATCTTAATTAAGTTTGGCGATAATCAATATTTTTACAGTAACAACAATGATGGGATATGAAACATTCTTTGCAAAGAATAAACTTTTCATTCTCCCTCAAAAAATCTCATTTGTTGTAACAAAAAACTTTGCCTATTTCTAACCCCTCTTTCTTATGTAAAAAGGACATACAAAAATGGTGGATGTGGTTCAATAATTATTAGACGACGAGTAAATGATGCAATATGAAGTATTTGTTGTTTTATTTCTTTAAAATAAAAATCCGATGTTAAATTAAAAATTGGTAGAACATTTTCAGGAAAAAATTGATCAATTCTAAAATTTCGGAAATTATTTATTACTTTTCTTCCATGTAAGATTACTGAAAAGGATTTGTTGAACCAACACTCACCTCCCTGAATGTATTATCATATTTGGTCTTAAAACTCCAAGTAATTCATCATGAGATATATCTGTCCCGTTACAAGGTTGTTCGGCATTTGTATTTAATTTTCCAACAAAGACATCACAAAATGGATGTGAAATAACAAAGGCTTCAGAGAATTCTTGTTTCGATTGTTTAATAGATTCTAAAATTCCACGGATTTGAAAATACACAAAACTGTTTCCGGTAATTAAAATTGTTTTAGTTGAATTTGGATTTAACTAAAATTAAGCACGTATGGGTTTATCGCTTCTGTTGTTTAAAAAATACCGTTATTGAACAATATCGATCCAATGCATTTGATTTTGGCCGAATTTTCAAATATTTTTCAAGCAATGGATTTATTTTACAAGAGTTTTTATAATAAAAATCTCCACATGAATGTGCCTCTTGTTGATTTATTTCAATGGGATTTAAAGATGTCAGAATCTGCAAACAAACTGTTAAACATGAAAAGGTTATAAAAACATGCAGTTTCTTTTTTGATGAAACACAGAAAAGTAATACCAAAAAAACAGAAGACAGTAACAGCAATATTCCAATTCAAAGAAAGTTTTCCCAAAGGTCTTTCAAAACATTCATGAATAAAAAGTGTCGATGAAAAAATGCAAAGTACCGTAAAAAAATCACCTAAAATAATATTTTATATTTCAGTTTTGCAGATTTTTGAAGTCAAAAATGATACCATAATTTATATTTAAATATTTAAAAAAGATAATAATTGGCCAGTGAATTAAATAAATTACATATGAAATGTCTCCAATATATACAAAAATTGAATTTATAAAAAACGGAATATTTAATGATTGAGAATTATGTAATGCAATAAAAGTACCAGTTAAAATTGTACTTAATAGACGAAACACATATGAAGAAATTGAAAATGACAAAATTTCGAGTGAAATAAAACAAATAAGAATCAATAAAAGAAAGACGAAGAATGATAAGCACAGATTTTTTGCGCTTTCAGTTACATTTATATTTGGATGCTGACTGACTTTGTTTTCCTTTTCCATCTCATCTTCAGAAGCAAATGACTCATAATTATGGTCATCATCATCAACCAATACATATCCGTTATAATTTTGATTTGAATACAAAAATGCAAACGTTCCAATAAGAAATTGCCAAATTCGACAAAAAACAAATCCAAATGCCACAGAATTATTTGGAATAAATGTTTGAAACAAAAATGAAAACAGTGAAAAAAAGAAAGTCCAAAATAATGGACGACTTTTCGATAAAATAAATTTAATTAAAAATGGAGAAATTAAATAAAATTGTATTTCAACACTTAACGACCAAGTATGCAATAAAAATTTATATTCAGATATCTAAAATAATAAAACCGAGTCTCTTTAAAATGTGTAAAACGGTACCATTTGAAAATACTCTTTCTTTTCAAACATTGGCGGAAAATTATTTAAAAAAAATATTGAAAACAAAACTTCAATTTTAAGAAATTCAAAATGTGATTCAAGTAATTTAAAATATCCAATTCCAAAAAATATAGTAATAATTAAAAAATAAATTGGAAAAATTCGTTTAATTCGACGCAAATAAAATATTACAAAATTTGATTCCTTTGATAAAATCATTGTCATTAAATATCCGGATATTACAAAAAATCTAAAAATCCAAGATATTGTTTTTAAATTTTAAAATAAAATTTTACTTACATATCAACCCCCAAATAACCGAATGGAAAAAATTTGGGTTTTAAATGAAATGCAACAACTGCAATTATTGCTAAAGCTCGAAGCCATTGTAAATCATCTCGTTTAGACATTCTTTTTTACGATGATTATCGATCTTTTCGTGAACTTTACTCAATTTTTGTTAATTTATGAGAGAAAGGTGCAATCTGGCCAAAATTTGTTGAAGATTCTTTAATTCTAGCTTATCCTGTGCAAACACATTTTCAAATCACTGTGACAGTTTTTGTCTCATTTTGAGACGTATTTTTTCAAACCTTTTTTGTTTATTTAGCTGCAATTCTTTTACAACTTTGAAATTATTGTTTGATCGATTTTGATTTTTACATCGTTTTGCTTTTTTTGGCAAGAATTGGTTGGATTTTTTATGACATCGAAAGTGGAAAACATGGTAAAAGAAAGTTTTTACATATATTTAAATATAAGATAACATAACAAACGTATTTCCGTTAATTTTTTTGGAGTTCCATTAAAGGACTCAAATATGATACAATTTAAAAATGTAAAACTTACATATCACTTTCAAATAAGGAATGTCGAATGTCAAAATAAAAGTGTTTTAATTGCAGTTTCTTCGGTGCCAGATGCATTTAATCTAAGAATGGCATTTATAAAAGAATGGAAAAAAAAGTTTTTGTTTTTCCAGATTTAATTTAAAAGGCTTTGATAAAACTGTGTAAAATGGAAGAACTTTTGGACGAAAGTATAGTAAAAGTAAAAAAAACTATGGTTTATTTTATTTTCCATAAAGGCAAAAACTGGCGCAATTATCTTTTTTTATAGAATTCATCTGTAATATATCGATTTTCTGTTGGTTTTACTGTAAATGAATCGATTCGACAATTAAACTTTGATGAATCAAAAACCTACAATGATATCGTTGTTTCAAGTATTTTCGATTCATATATTACCTTGGTTTTTAAAGTAATATTCAAAAAGTCTGATGATTATTTTTTAGATTTTATGTTTTAGACATATTCAATATTTAAAAGGCAACAAAATTTTTGTCCTTCTGTAAAATATATTTTACGAAGTCAAGATAGTATTTTAATAAGTGTTCCAAGATTATTATATTGGATTAAAAATAAATTTGATAATAAATATGAAGATGCAAATGGAAAAATTATTTTTTGCAGAACTCTTGAACATTTAGATATTAATGTAAAATATAGAATTAAAAGGTAACTTTAGAAAATTAGTGTAGTAATAAATCTTTTTTATTTCATCTTCTTTCATTTTACAGTAATAATCGAAAAGGATTTGAATATTGTGAAAATGGTGCATATTTAATTAGTTCAAAGGCGACTAAATTAATGTTAGCTCAAACTTCAAGGGAAACACTTAAAAATACTGTGGAAGATTTAATGTTTACGGGTTTATTGGCAGAAGAAATTGGAGCAAAAAAAATTAATTTCCCAAAACATTTTACAAAATCGATTACAAATTGTGGATGTGATAAAAATAATATTCCATTAATTATTTCATCAAAAGGAATTTGGAACGATAATTCAACTTTTATGTCTGATTATGCTTCTGAAACAGAAAAATTTGAAAATATGTCATGTTCAATAAATAGGTAAACGCGAATCAAATTTTGTATTTTAATAAATTAAATTTTTTAGTAATAGGGATGAATTCTTTAAATCTTGTGTTGCCCTTACAGGATAATACCAATACAAGTTGTTTTGGTAAATATCCAGTTTTCAAACACATAAGCATACTTTTATTGTTGCAAAAAAAGTAATGTTTATTGTTCATTTCACGGTGTTCAAAAGATTTAAAATTTGTAATAAAATAAATAAAAAATATTTTGTGAGTTCCAGAAAATGTGATACATACTCTTTTTTATTTGAACCGCTGTAAAAAAAGTGGCTGCCTCAAACAATGTGGAAACAGACTTTGGAACGTTATTGAAAAACATTATTTGTTTGCTTAATTGCGAAAAAATATTGGTTGCTTGAATTCTTGAACGTTTTGGTTTTCTTCTATGTAATGAAAGTGTAGACAACAAAAGCCAATTTAAAAAAACATGAACGTATAAAAATTTATTACAGTATGATGTTTGTTTATAAAAAAAAAGCGTTCTCTTAATTTTGAAATTATAACAGCTCGATTAATCTATCCCAAAATTGAAAAATAAAGCAAAAATGCAGATACAAAACAATTGGACATATTTGAAAAACATAAACCGGATTAATTACAGTATAATGTTTGCTTTAAATTTTCAAAAAAGGCGTTCTATGAATTGGTCTCTGGTCTAAATTACTTAAAACATTTTTTAAATAAAAAAATATAATTGCTGAAACAAATTCGGGTGTCGAAAATGTTGCGCCAAAATAAAAGACATTTTAATATTATTTTATTTGGTTCAATTTTTATATTTTTTATGTCTTTATTAGCTTGTGTTTTATCAAATAATCAACAAAATGATAATGAAACTAATATTTTTAATAAAATTAAACCTATAAATGTTTCAACTGCAGAACTTGTTAATGCTCTTAAAAAGCTTGAAGTAATTAATAGAGCTAGAGATTGTTTAATTGAGATTTTTAATAGCTGGGTAAATTTGCCCACAACGTATTGGTTTGATATTCCACAAACAATTGAGGTTAGTTTTTTGAACACCAAAATAATGTTCAAAGTTTCGAAATAGAAAATCAAACATAAATTATTTTACAGAATTGTGGAAGAAGTATCCGAGCTTCAATTCCATTGATTGAAGCAGGACCCGAAAATTACGAAAGAAAATATTATATGCTTCCTCAATTAAAGTATATCAGTGAATCATGTTCTGTTATTACTTTTGGTAAGAAGCAAAAAATATATTATTGTAAAAATTTTTTATTTACAGGAATAGGAGGTGAAACCGTTGCTGAAAAACATATTCAAATGTCTTTTCCACATTGTTCATTTATTGGATTTGATCCAAATCCTGATTACGAAAAACTTTTTGTGGATGATTTAGGTGGGAAATTTGTGCAAACTGCAGTTGGTGGAAAAAGTGGCAAAAATACTATATTTCAATGTTAGTAGCTTTAAGAAAATATTTAAGAATTTTATAATTATCTTTTTTTGCAGTAAAAAAATCAGGATATGCAAAAACACCAGAAACCCAAATTCGATCTGCTGCAGAATTAATTGAAACGTATCATGGAAAAGATAAAATTATCGATATTTTAAATATTGATATTGAAGGATCAGAATATGGAATTTTCGAAGAAATGTTAAAAGACAAAATATTTGAAAATATTTGTCAAATCAATGTTGAAATTCATCCAATTTGGTATTATAATCCAGGATATTCATATTCTGAAGTAATAACTTTGTTTAAAAAATTAATGGAAAATGGAACATTTATTTGGGTTAAAACTTTTGTCCATAAATTTCAGTTTTTTCCATCTTATTTTATAAATGTAAAAAACAAAAAATGTATGGAAAAATATTTAAAAAATCGTTTGTATTAAATATCTCTCAACTCCAATGATTGCAAATTTAAATTGATTGTCAAAGAAAAACAAAAAACACACATCGATGCACGATCGCCTACACAAATGACGGGAAATGCAAACCTTTATTTTTCTGCCAATTATTATTACGCGATCGTGCATTTATGTCTGGTTGTTTCTTGCCTTCGATATTCTCTTTAAAATCTCCCTTTTTTTGGTATAAAGTCTTTTTGCTTTTTTTGTTTAAATAAGCATATAAAAATTTAACGAAATACAAAGGATTTTATTGCATTAAATAAGATTTGTCATCGTTTTACCATTTAACACACCCTTGACATAAGCCTAAGATGGCGTGAAGAAATTGAAAATTTTTATCTTTATTTTTATATTAAAATTGTTTTGTTAAAGCAGAAATTAGTCGTCAAAAGATTTATTGTCCGTCAATACTTTTAGCAATGATATTAAGTAAAATTATTCCAAAGTTTAAAAAGGTCATTAACATAAGTCAACATGATGAGGTATTAACATAAATTGCAACTTCTTCCACAATATTGTCGTCGTT
>JAQIXH010000222.1:0-16335 GCA_034700145.1 Panagrolaimus detritophagus
TTTTCGTTACTTTCAACCGTATTTTAGTCTATCCTGAAAGTCTCATGTCTGTAACTTAAAATTTAACTTTTTTTTTTCTTCCTTTGCTCGAAATTGAAAAAATGTCGTTTTATAGGGATTCTGAACTTTTAACACAAACATATGGAGATCGTGAAAATGCTGCAGATATATTTCAACTTCGTCAAATGGTTGTTGATTCAGGAGGATATTTTTTGGAACTTTTTGATAATATGTTAAATACACTTACGGATGGAGAACATTCACGAGTAATTGATACTTTACAAACGAGTGAAAAGGAGACTTTGGAAGCTCTTGAAAAGAATAATGAAGTAAGTGGGAATTATTTTAACGAAATTAAAATTCTTCAGTCAAATTTCGAAAACAAAATTTTTCTCTAAAATTTTTAAATTATTTAACATAACTTTTTTTAATTTTAATTAACTACTTATATTTTAGCGTGAAACAACTCCAACATCATTTTCAAAACTTTTGGATGATATTTCAACTCTTGAAAATATTGGAATTGATACATCTTTTATTGAAGAGATTAAAGCTGATTGTGGATGGTCCAATCCACCTGCTCCCCCTGCAATGATGATGATACCTGAAGAAGAAATTGAAAGAAATGGATATATGATTCAAGATTTAACATATTTACAAAATCAACGTCTAACTCGTACAATTACAAATCTTGCAGATGTTCCACAAATTTCTGATGCTGAGCTTGAACTATCTTCAAGGCTTGCAACAAATTTTCAACAACAAATTATTCAATTTAATGTTGCCCCAAATGAAATTGGTGTTACCCCACATATTATTCATAATGCCATTGGCGTTAATGATGAAGATGATTATGATATTTTAAGGGAATTTATGGATGATGTTTGATCTCTCATTTATTTATTTTTTGTATTTTTGTAATTTATCATTGTTATTCAAATCTTTTTTGTATTTTGAATTTTTTGAATTATCTATAAAAAGTAAAACAGCATTATATTTTACAAATTTTTAAAATCTTAACTTTGAAATTTTAAAATACACCAGAAAAAATCATCCCTTTGCCTTTTATTGCTGAATGAAAAGAACAAGACTTCAGCATGGCCGTGGCATTTGCCCACGACAAACTTTATTGATGATAAAATTGTTCGAAATAATGCTGCTTAGAGCTCCTGAACTGAAGCGTTTTTTAAAAATGTTTTTTCAGTGTGGTGTATATTCATTTCTAAAGTTGCGGCTTTTCTTACCGAGAATTTCAGCATCCGAAATTGAAAATCGATACCGTATAAGAAATTTTTAATTTTTTTATTTTCTCACCGTCGAAAACTGCGTAGAGCATTGCCGGCAGTTCAAGGGTTTTCACCATTAGATTTAGGGTAGTTTTTTTCCCTCTGTATGTATTATATTCATGATTAAACAAAAAATAAAAGATAAAAAGTAAGAAGTCACGTGCATTTAATGCATCAAAATTTTAGTTGAAATTATTAGCTTTGAAGTTATCGCTTTTTACTTTCTTTTGTTCAAAAAAGATTCTGCACAAATATTTTTTTCCAATGAAAAAAAAGATAAGAAATGTCTTTGAAAGCACAGTTTACTACTGGAAAACAATAAAAATTGCTATTGGAATTTAATTCCTTGTTTCACTTTTTTAATCTGGGATCAAATTTTTCGACACAAAAAAAATGCTTAAATTCTTTGTTATTGTACGCTATTTTTTTTAATATTGATAAGATCTTTGATACCTTTTAGCCCGACATTGCTATTAAAAACAGTGCAAATAAAAATGACAAGAGTCTTATACAGGTTATATCTGAATTGTAATGCCACTGAAAATTTTTACCGATTAAGAAATGAAGAAAACGTGATTTAAAATTGTTTGTTGCAAAAGTATCATTTTAATTTTGGTGAAATCTGGTAAATTTATGCTTTTTCGGTGTTAACAACTGTGTTATCAAAATAAGTTTATCATAATCTATATAATCATTTTATTAAAGAATTTTAACAACGTTATAAATGTGTCAATACACAAAAAAGATGATTAGCTTCTGCCTTTGCCAGAGCAAATTTTTAATTCTCTCATGAATTCTCTTTCTTGAAAATGGTATGGCGGCTCCTCGTCATTTACTAGTTTTTCTATTATGTGGGCACTTATGAAAAATACTTTAATGTTTTCAATATTTTTTTCGTTGGTCGCTCTTAATTCTCTGCCAAACTTTTGTGACACTAAAATAAATTTTTGTCAAACGAATACTGGAAAGAGTTTTTTACTATCATCAACAAAATTGTCTGCAGCATCTTGATCAAGTTTCGCAATTTTTCCACGGTGATGCAAATTCATAAGAGTCATGTCGCATCGTGAACGTACAAATATTACCGGCATACCAACATCTAAAGACAGTTTAGCAAGACCTATTTCTTCTTCGGTGATAGTGTCTTGAGTCAAAATAATAAGGCAATCAAACATATAGAGACATTTATCCCTGAAGGCATTTAATTTTTTTTGCGTTTTTGCATATTTTGTGTAAACTTACATAAAATAAGTTTTACCAGAACCGTGTTGTCGTGTTCCAGAACCAGGGATATCCCAGACAACGACATTTGGGACTGATTTTACATTATAGTCTTTGATACTTTTGGTTGTTTCAAATACACCTGTTTTCGCCGCTTCACAAGAATTTAATATTGCATTAATAAGACTTGATTTTCCTGTTTTTGTATGTCCTGATATGCCAAAGTTGAAAAAACTCTTAATAAAAATTATTTTTAAAGTTCACAACTACGAATGACAATATAGACTTACAGTATCTAAACCAAGCTTTCTCCTCGCTTCTTCCTTAACAATTTCCCATTGAGGTTTAGATTTAGAACTCCCAGAAGAAGGTGATCCTCGTTCAACACGGCTTCTGCCTGGCGCCTGGCGAGGTTGCCCTCCACTTTCTGCTCGATTTTTTGAAATACTAAGGCCATTAAAAGACCTATGGATGTCATCATAGTCGTAGTATGACTGTTCATATTCCGGAGGAACTCTGAAACGGTTCATTAAATATATTACGTAAAACTTAAATCATTGTTTCACACTATAATAAAACCTTAAAAGTCTGAAACAAATTTTTAAGGTATATAACTCCTTTAGAATCTAAAAAACATACTTTACACGGCGTTGAATTTCACCTTGAGGTTTCTTCCGAAAAAGGCTGACAAAAGCACCCATCTTGCTGGTAGTAAAAATTAGTGATAGAACTAAAATGGTATAATTCAGCACAATATATCTATGATGAAAAAAGGCGGAAAACAGATAAGAAAACATTACAGCTTTACATTTGTCTTATTAACTCCGCCTACAGATAGTTATTGCAATAAAACATAAAGTCTTTTTTTTCATTTTATTCATTTCTTGTTAATTCATCCACAAAATGAATACCGAACATTTTACTATTGGAGTTATGGGACTTGAAATGAGTGGCAGAAGTTATCTTATAAATGCTATAAAAGAAAACGTTCATCCCGAAATTAGACATAATTTAACCTTCCACAAATTAGATTATCCTGATAATGGTCGCAGTCAAACGAATCAACAAAGATATGACGAACATTTGAAGTTGTACATTTTTTTATTTCGATTAATAAAATTTAAAAATATTTTTTAGAGAAGTAAAACAACAATACAATTTGTCATTACTTTTACTTACGGTACAAGATAGTTTTCGAGATAAAGAAGCTACCCTGGTTTGTGCTGCAAGAAATAATGCTTTATCTGTAGCAGTCGTTATACCAAATTTTGATACATCTCTGAGGAATATCAATCGAAGAACTAACGAATTCACTGACATTGAAAAGAAGCGATATGTTACTGACGGTAATTTTAGTAGTTATGATAAACTGAGATACATATTCAAAGCCTCTAAAATTACATTCAAACATACGTTTTTAGAGCAAAACTATATAAAAGAAATCTTGCGAGAATGCACAAATGACACAAACATTTTTATCTTCCATGTCAGTTACACCTGCTTCCAAAAATCACTGAATCACGAATTCACCCGATTTGCTCAAGATGAATCAAAATTATGTCAGCTTGTTAACAATTGTGTTGAAGATCATGCACAAAAATCTTTGAAAGATTACCACAACAATGATGCAATAAATGATTCATTCAAGAATAACATCAGCCCATCCATGCAGGACGAATCAAAATTTATTGCAGTTAAAACGGCATCTGCTACAAAAGAATTACCTGATGAATATGACATTGCATTTATTGGACACAAAGATTGCGGTTCATCAATAATTCGTAATTTTCTAAAAACGAATTTTGATAGAATCAGCCTTCAAAAAATAGAATTAAATGATGATTCGATAGAAAAAATACCAAAGTTTGTCTACGTATTGTAAACAGTTCTGACGTTAAATTTACAGAGGACTCGAAATGTTATCATCAAATATTACGTTTGTTATTATTAAAGAAAAATTTGATGAAACAATGTCCCATGTATTACAATATTTGAATAGCCATAGAAAATCTATTAAAATTATTCTCAATACTACGGCATCTGTTGAGGGTAAGTTTGCTTTTGGAACAACTGTTGTAGCTAAAAACAGTAAAATTATAAAAAACGCATTAACGCTTTTTCTAATTATTTTTGCATTTTCTTCAATTTAGCGTTTCCGGCAGAAAAAAAACTGAAGGTTGCGTCAAGTATTATTTATGTTTAACAAATTTGCAAAATTTAAAAAGGGGATAATTTTCAAAATCCGTAAAAAACTGGAGAATTGCGGGAGCGCTATAATTAAAAATTGCCCGCCTCTCCGAAAATCCAAAAAATTATGTTTATTTAATCAACACTCTAATTCGGATAATATTTTTGATTATGAAATTGAACAAAATAATCAATTTGTTTTCCACATTTTAATTCACAGCAAATATTTCCTTTATTAAAAACGTCAGTCAAACTTTTAAAAAATTACATTTTAGCAAAAAACAAATGTTTTTCTCAATCTCAAAGCCTTGTTAATTCCGAATCAATTTTTGCTCTTAATCTTGAAGAATTACATAACACAAACATTGAAGATGAGGAAATACAGCTCTTATTTACATTTATACAGCAAAACACTGGGAAATCCGTTAAAACAATGTCTAACAATGTTTCAAAAAGTGATGCCTGTGCTTCAGAAGGCCATAAAAAACAATGCTTTCATCATGATGTTATCCTTATTGGTTTCCATAACACTATTGTTTCACCTATTAAAGAAATTATTTTTCAAATCAATCGTGATCTTGATTTAAAAATAGTTAAATATGGTAAAGTTTATGGTGTAGAAGAAATGTAAAACTTTGCGTTTTTGATATTTAAAAATACCAAACATTATAGTGCTCAAGAAATCAAGACTGGGGAAATCGCGGTACTCGTTGTACCCCATGCATTTGTTAATGAATACAGCGGACTTTTCTCAACTTTAAAAGAACGAAAGCAAGATTTATTGTTAATTTTGGATAACTCAAGATCCTCTGAATCCGGAAATTATACCATTAAAAGTAATAACGAAAAGAAAATGCTTGAACCTAGATCGAAGGGAATTTTAGTCGATGAAACAGAGAAAAAAAACCGATACACTGAATGATAATGACATCCTTCTAAAAAAATTTGAAAAAATGCTGAGAGCGTTTTATTATAGTTTAGCATAACTGGCATCTTCGGCGGTCAAAAGTCTGTCGGCTAAATTTCCATTCGGTCAAATCTTTTTCGATTAAACTATACGTCGCTCATAGTTCTATCGGCTGGAGTTCAAGCAGACAAAATTTTGTCGATCAAAGTTCCGAATACTCAAGTAACATTTTTAATTTAGAAACAAATCAGCCGCAGTCTTTTACGTTAATCCGATCAAATGAAAATATTGACCAGCAATTTGCTTACCATATTAAAGAGATAGCTTCAAGTCACGTAAAAACGTCTAAAAATGCGACACGAGGTAACAACATATCCACTGCAGTTTAACAAAGGCTTATTTCAAAGAGAATGCAATATTCTGTAAAATACGATAGCATATATTATTCCGTTTTAAATATTTTTATTGTTCGTGTCAGAATAAAGTTACATTATTTACTCTCAAAAAAAATGTGGAACTTAACAACTTTTAACCAATGTATATTGAAAAAAAAAGAAAGATGTATTAAATGTCGAACTCCAGCAATTTGTACGGCTCCGATACAAGATAATTTTAAAGCCCATTAAATGACTCATTGCTACATATTATATTCACGATTAAACAAAAAATAATAGATAAAAATAAAGAAGTCACGTGCATTTAATGCATCAAAATTTTAGTTGACATTATTAGCTTTGAAGTTATCGCTTTTTACTTTCTTTTGTTCAAAAAAGATTCTGCAGAAATATTTTTTTAATGAAAAAAAAGATAAAAAATGTCTTTGAAAGCACAGTTTATTGAAAATGCTGGAAAACAATAAAAATTGCTTTTTGAATTTAATTCTTTGTTTCACTTTTTTAATCCAGGATCAAATTATAATTTTTTTAAGTTCAGCAAAAAAAAAGTACGTAGGTAACATTATTAAAAAAAAAGCTCGAATGATTTGTGCAGTTCTTAATGGCTTTTTAATTTGCCGTATTTTAGGCACGGCAAAATGACTTAAAGAGGTCGTTCAAATAATGTTACCTACGTACTTGTTGGTGTTGTCGTTTAAGAAGAGATTTTTAAAACCTTGTAAAACTAAAAAGTATGTTTTTTTTTGCTGGAAAAAGCTATACAATTCCAAATTAACACATGTAATAACATTCAGCCAATGTTTTTCAAAATACTATTTCGTGATGACATAAAAATTCGTCGAATATTAAATGGTATTGCCGTTTTTAAACAAAAATCAAATAAAACATAACATGTCCACAAAAATATTCCCAAAATATTCACAGATGAAAAAAAACACAATTTGAATCAAAATTTTGTTTAAAATGATGTTTACATCTTTTACGTAAGACCGCGAAAGGTGCAACATTGGATAGAGTGGTCTTTTTCTGCGCATTTTTTTTGAAGAAAATGAATTATAAAATTTTCTTCGTCACTTTTGCTTTTCTTTCTTTAAAAAAGTGTTTTTTGATTTATTAAGTTTTTTAAATATTTTGTAATTTTTCTTACAGAAGAGATTTTTTACTCTCTAAAACGAGGATTTTTTTATTTTTGTTTAAATAATGTGAAGCAATGAACCTATATTTGGGCAAGCTTCAAACAAATAAGAACGATGTAATTTTTTCGATTTTTATTTAAAGGAGCACTAAAATTTTCTGCAAAAAAATTTATTTAGTTCAGGTGCAAAAAAGTTGCAATGAAAAAAGTATTGTTTAAAAAATGTTGTCGATCTAATTTTTTTGCGATAGTTTTTTCTAAAAAAATATTTTTCAAGCAGTACTTTTTTGCTGCAACCTTTTCGCAACTGAAAATGTATACTTATATTATGCTGAAAGTTTTTGTGTCCCTTTAAAGCTGAAAAAAAAACTGCGAAATTCAAAGTGTAATTCAGCGATAAACATGTTATAAATGTTTTTGTTAAAAAAAATGTGAGAAAAAAAGTAAAACAATATTTCAAGAAACCAAATTCAAATCAAAATTTGTTGTCCAAAACTTTTTATTTATCATTCATATAATTGTTATATCTGTTACCGCCTATCTTGTGGACCAGCGATCCCTGTGGACGGGTAGCCTATTTTGTGGACGGCTAGTCCGTTCTGTGGACGGCTAGCCGAATAGGTGGTCGCAAAAATAATAAATTTTTAATAATGGAGATCAAAATTAGCTAGCTGTTTTTGTGGACGAAAAAATTTTATTTGAAAAAGTAAAAACAAGAAAAAAACAAAGCGTAAAAATATAAAAAAATGAAAAATAATTATTTATTGCAACAATCCCTTTGATTGTGACATCGACTATTATAGGCTAGCCGTCCACAGGGATCGCTGGTCCACAAGATAGGCGGTAACATATCAAAGCCAACTCATGCATCATTTGTATAACATTTAGTTTTTAAATATTGTGAAATTTCAATAAAATAATATACCGGAATGAGACAGAACAGCATAAAGAAATAAAAGAAAGCATGTAAAAGTGTAACACATTTTAAATCCTTTGAATACAACATAAAAACAGATAAAATGGTAACACGAAATGTAACGACTTTTGAGCATGTAAATAATAATTTGAATATTGCTCAAGAATTTTTTTGGTAAATTTGTGATTCCTTGATTTTACACAAGTTATTTTCATTTGAATTAAATGCTGAAAAAAATATTTTTTTAAAGAACATTTTAAAGTTATTATTTTTACCTCTTTCATTGAATTATCAAGAAATGTAAAAGTTTGTAAAATTTGATCAAAATTTACCGGAACCGGTCGAAATTCTTTTATCACCTGAAAACATATTATCACATTTTTTTGAAAGTTGTTTTGTTCAAATTTTGGATTGTGAATTCCCCTTCCCCGGGGATTTCCCGATTTTGCCCGGGGAATGTAACGGATTCCCAGCAGAAGTTTTTGTTCGGCTATAAAAAATAAAGATTGTTTTTATATTTTATAATATTTTGCAGTACAAAAATTACGTGGAAATCTTCAAAAACAATTAAATTACTCATTTCTTATATTTGGGTCCCAAGAAATGCATTAGATGAATCGAGGATATTATTGAACTTCATGATTCTGTAGATGAAGATTTACTTTTATTTTTCTTGTTTTAGCTTTTTTTTACTTTTTAAAAACATTCAAAAGTTAAAAAAGCCTATTTTAACTCAATATGGAAGCCGATATTACAAAATCAATAAAAACTGGGTTTCGGGGAATGCCGGAGAATTCCCCCTGTTTTTCGGATTCCCCGGAGAATCGACAACCCTAAAAAGATTACATTATTTAAATATCTGATCTGTTTCAAAGAAGATGTTTTTTGAAAAACGTAATCATTAAAATTACACGATTTTTCGCATATTTTTTGATCAATAATGTCGTTACGTGGGGCCTTAAACATAATAAAACACATAATAATATTTAATAAGTAATAACTGATCCACATGATAACCAAATTACTAATATCAGTTAAATCACGAATTTTTCGAGTACGATGGCAATCACAAAATCTGTGCATCCACATTGCAAAAATAACCAATTATGTCTAACAAAACTCATCAATTCTTTCTCTTACACAAAAAATTTGGCGTCCAATTTACTTTAATTAAATATAAAAAGAGGAAACAAAAAATAAGATTAACCACTTAAACGTTCTAGGATAAGCAATCTTTTTTTAGTGTTCTTCATTTTTTTATCGATTGCAAAGACATTTTTTGTAACAGTCTTTTCGGCTTGATTTGGCACAAAAAAATGAAACACTATTTGTTGGGCTGATTTTGAGTTTCACTGCGTACGTAATATTTAATAACTATCTGAGAGGTGTCATATAGTTATCAACTGGCTGCCGCAGCTAAGGATGGACAAGGGTCCAAATTTTCAGGCCCGGCCCGGCCCGTAAATTTTCCCCTTTTTTTATAATTTTAACGTACCCCTTTTTTTGTTCAGGTCTGCTTTGACCTTTGAGTTTTGTGTGCACATTGATTGAAAAAAATTTAAGAAAAGTTGACAAAAAAGATTTGTTTTTTATAACAAAATTTAAATTTAATCGATCAAAAAAAATCACGGACTCTTTGTGCAATATTTATGGCCTGAAAATTCTGTAAAAAAAACTGACGGTTTTGTTGATGTTTTTTTCTTTCTTCTTTATTTTTATATTGTTTGCAGCACTTTTGCAAGAAATAAATTGCAAAGTGCAAAGTTTATAATTTAACCAAGTGTGAATTAGCTGAAAAAACAATTATTGACGGTTTTGATTTATTTTCTCTCTCTTTTATTTGACTGTATTTATTATATTATTTTCAACCAATTATTAATAACAAAATTAAATATTATTTATCATGTCTTCTTCAATCTTATCTGCTATTTATAAAATTCAAAAAACGCGAGTATCAACTACACATAAAAAAGAGAATCCAGCTCTTCACGATTACAAAATTACATATGATGAATACCGTCGAAAACTTTATATTAATGCAAAAGTCTACCCCGATAGTTTAGATAATGGTAAAGATACACCTTTTGTTGCTAACAAGACTTTGTTTTCAGGCGAAGACATCACAGAACAAGGAATCAGCTTTTCTAAAATATTTGGTGATTCCGATCGAGATTTACCACAACAATATATTCACAAAAAATTGGGTGGCGATGGATTATATCATAATGTTTTTCCGTTAAACAGCAAGGTAATGTATGAAAAGGAAATCTAATGTCGATAAAATAATATTCTATATTTAGATTGATATAAGCAGTTGGTTAAATGCTCAAGATTCCGTATACAAGCATATAAAAGAAAAACCCAATCGACATGCAGATTTACAATATGGTATTAACTACGAATCGGATGCTACAGAACATTTTGGGCGTCCTTTTGATATTTATTATTTTTACGTTCTTTATGAAAATGGCAAGGCTTTTGATGAGTCACTTGAAGGGGTTATTGAAAATTAGACCTAAGGTTTACTACCCTTATATCTTTGTCATCACAAAATTTTTATTTGTATTTACCAGTATATAAAAATTAAATCAAAAAAAATTGATATTAAACAGTGTAAAAAGATATTTAAAATGGGCCATATTGTCGATTTTCAACAATTTTACATTCTTTGAAGTATTCAGGTTTTGGAACGAAATATACCAGTTTTTCATTTGCATTTCCGTCACAAAGGTGCATTGTTGTATGGCGTTGACTTCGGTTTTCTACAAGGCCAAAAATTTCTTTTATAATTTCTTCACCTTCAGAAAAGATAAGATTAAAAGCAATGCTAGAGGGACGCGTTCGATCAGTATCACCGTCATCATAAAGAAGACCAAGTTTCATGGTAACAATCCTAAAAACTTTATGATTTGTACGTATCATATTGATGTTACTTACATATCGTTATGTGATGGATCATGTCCAAGTTTTTCCACCAATCCATCCCAGTCTTCATTTTCTCTTAAAAAACCTTCGACTCCAGAAAAAAAATCGTTGACAAAACCATTTATTAATGACCACTTGCCAGAATTGAGCTGTAAATCATAATTTTAAAAGAACATTAAATAAACGTTTTTAAAGCTTTTAAAAGTAATATCTTTTTTGATTTAAAAAAAAGGGATAAATACTTACATTTCGATCCTGTTGGATAAGGTTTGGAATGTCCACCAAACTCTTTAGCAAAAAGATGACCCAAATCATCACAAGTACAAAAATTTTCAATTTTGCTAAAATAAGTTCTTGCATCACTCTTAATAGCACCACGATTATTTTCCCAGAAGGTGGTTTTGAGATTTTCGGCACGAATTTCTGCCTCTGCGAATATTTTGCTATCATCATTTGCCCTATATAATTATTCATTAAAGAAAAAGTTACTGCAACATACGGATCCCAGCATACCATATGATGATTAAAACGTTCGTCATCAGGATAATTTACAGGTTCCCGAGGGTCATTTTCTTTGCCATAAAAAAGGCAATTTCCTTTTTCTGAATTCACTTTTAACCAATCCTTAATTCGGGGAATCATTGCGAGCTTGTCAACATCACAGCCTTCCTGTGCCACCATGTATTTGTCCAATTCCATTTCCCTTGTTTGAGCACATTCCATATGAGGTAACCATATTAAAAATATACAACCCCAGGCCAAAAATAACTTTAAACGCATCTTCACAAATCAACAGAAAATATTGGAAATTTGGTCAAACAAGTTTAAAGCTTGTAAAAACGAGCAAACTTTTGCGTCGATAAATCTTTTTTTTATCAACTTTGACTTTAAATTTTTTCGCTGCAGCAAAAATACGTTATCATCTGATAAACTTTTAGCTTTTGTATTATATTGATCTCGGTTATGATCTTGATTGACAGGTGTTTTCTCTTGTACAAAAAATGAAACTACATCATAAAAAATAATGTGTCACATTGATGATAAATTTTTAACAAAAAAAACATATCAAATGTCGAAACGATTTTATTCATCTTGATTGTATTCATTTTGCTTTTTGTGTTAGTAATTAGTTAAAATAATCAAGTCAGTTTGTTATACTCAAGTTTGCTGCTTTTGCAAAAAAAAACAATTTTGTTGTTTCCTTTTCTTTGGGCAAAGTGTTTTCATAACGCAGACCAAAACCGCAAACTTAAAAAAAAAATTCTTCAAGAACTATCGTACATTTCTTAATTTATTACCTTTTATATAACTTTTGAATTCCTTGTAATACATTTTTGAAAGTTAAGAAACTTTTAGGAATTTTTTAGTACTGTAAAATTAGTTGTTGTAGGTTTAATTTGAAGTTGACAATTAATTTTCTTGGTGTTAAGTATTAAATTGTGTTTCTTTTTTACAGAAAAAGGGACACTAAAAATGTTCAAGGCATTTGACGACACTGTAATATTTTTATAACCAAATATTAAACGAATATATTAACTTTGCATGGATATAAAACCTTTTTTTAGTGCATTTAACGAAAATTCAAATTTTTCTTGATAAGCAAGCAAGTGTTTCAACTTCGTCTATAATAAAGTTATTTTTTTACATAGCTAAAACATCGCATTCACAAGTCTCTATTCTAAAAATCAGCAAAAAATGGGCTAAAACAGTGCTTGCTGAATGTGCGCACAAATAATACTAAAAAATTTGTGCACACATTTATTTTGTATTAGGTTCTTTAAAATTTGGAACTTATACTAAAAAACGATATCAGAGATGTCACAAAATGCAATGTTTTTTATTAACATTGTTTAAAAAGATTAGAAGCGCCTTTTATTTTCAAAAAACGCGCGCTCAAACGCTTTTACAACTTTTTTTTCCTGAATTCTGCAACGAAAATTACGGTATTAGTTTCCCATCGTTCATTCCTTTTTTTCCTTTTCTTTCTTATTTTTTCTTTTGTTTCTTCCAGAATCACATTTTCGTTTTTATAAAAAAAATTTTCTACTGATTTTTTTTGAATTATGTAGTTGTTTAATGCATTATTTTTTTTGCGTGCCAGTTTGCGTTTACTGTTCTTCATTGGCAATGTTTTATTTGTTATATATATATGTTCTTTTAGTTAATATCATAATAATTAACGAAATAATGAATTAACCTTGTGGCCGTGGAGGCTTTGCAAGTGACCGTGGTGGATTTAATCCATCGACTTCTGGAATTAATCAAGAAAGACGAGAAGTTTCAATTTTTCAAAGATTTCTTGGAAATCGTGATGGCTCTGCACAATCAAATGGTAATCCACGAGGTTCTGGCCGTGGTGGAAGAGGTGGATATCGCGGTGGCCGTGGTGGTGGATTTAATTCATTCGTTACTGGAGGTAATCAAGAGCGACATGAACCTGCTCAAAATGGATTTGCTGCTATTTAATCAATTTAATTCACATTTATTTTTACAATTAAATGGTAATCCATGAGATTCTTATCGTGGTGGAAGAGGTGCATATCGTGGTCAACGTCGAATTAGTGGTCACCAAAACCAAGGTTTGCATTCTTATTTTTTTTTGTATTTTAGATGTTTCTTTTTAGCTGATGGCAATCAAAATGTTGGTGCTAATATTGTTGATAATAATGTATATGTTCCTCATAATCGTATATCAGAAGAACTTTTTGCTGAAGATCAAAAAGCAGAAGCTTTGTATGCAAATGTTGTTGATGATGATGAAGATGTCCTTGTTGAAAATTTTGATCAATCTTTGTTCCATTTAATGTATGTTTGTTTTTTTTCGGATTTTTTTCGGTATTAAAAATAATATTGTTCTAGGAAATGGGAAGATGCTGAATTCGAACCGCAATTGCTTGCAAATGTAAAAGAACGTGGCAAGTATAATGGACCTCGAAAGATTCAAAGTGTAACAATTCCTTTGGTAATTGATAGATTTGATGTTGTTTCTCAAGCTGAAACTGGCTCTGGTAAAACTGCTGTAAGTTTAATATTTTTAGCAATTTTTGTAATGGTTATTAATTTATAACTTTTTTAGGCTTATCTTCTGCCAATCATTGATGATATTATGAAAGGCAAGCTCAGTAAAGATGAAGATACATTTACGTCAGAACCATCATCACCATTTGCAATTATTATTGTTCCAACTCGAGAATTAGCCCAACAAATTTATGAACAAGCTTTAAAATTTGCTGACAGTATGTTACTTTTTTTTTTCTTGACTGATTAAAATCTTTATATATTTTTAGAAACTGCAGTTAGTATTGCCAAAGCTTATGGAAAATATCATCTTGAACCAAACAATAATGAAATTCGTTTTGGATGTGATGTTTTGGTTGGAACACCTGGACGCTTAATGCAATTTATTAAAAGCGGTGAAGTAAAAGTTAAAAAGCTTCGAACTTTTGTTTTGGATGAAGCTGATCGTTTATGCGATGATGAATTTTTTAAAGATATCTTGGAAATTGTTAATAGTCCTGGTTTTCCTGAAGTATGTTTTTATTGTTTTTTTTTTTGCTTTTTGAGTTAAGTTATAAATGTTTGTTTTTAGGTTAAAAAGCGTCAAACTTTATTCTTCAGTGCAACATTCCCTCCTGAAGTTATAACTATGAAAGAAAAGATTATGGTTTCTCAAGCTGTTTTTGTCAAAAATCTTCATATGCTTCCAAATAAAAGAATCAAACAAGATTTTATTGTTGTTAATGCTCAATCGAAACTTGATCTGTTTGCTGATCTTTTGCTTGCTGAAGCTGAAAAAGCTGGTGGTGTTGAAAAAATGCGTAGAACTTTAGTATTTGTTAATACTAAATCTATGAGTGAATCGGCTGCATTATTTCTTTGTCAACGTGGTATTCGTGCACTTTCAATCAATGATGATCGACCACAACATCTTCGTGAACAAGCTTTGGCTGAATTTCGTAGTCACAAAGTTCCTGTACTTTGTGCCACTGATGTTTTAGAACGTGGTATTGATATTAAAGAACTTGATCATGTAAGTGCTTTTTTTTAAATTTTATTTTTCTAATTTATATTTAATGTTTTATAGGTTATTAATATAGATTTGCCTATTAGCGCAGTCACATATATTCATCGAATTGGAAGAACTGGTCGCATCACTCAAGGATAGGCAACAACATTTTTTGCTGGTAGTGAACCATTGCTTTATGAAATTGCAAAAATGTTGCGTGAAAATAATGAAGGAGTTCCTGAAACTTTGCAAGCTGCTATTACTACAATTGCTGATTAAGAATAATTTGTTAAGTTTTTTTTTATCTAACCTTTTTGTTTCTTTTATACGTATTTAACCATTTCATTTTTTGTAATTTTGTTTTGTATTTTTTATAAAAAAATTTTCGTTGTTTATTTTTGGTCTGTCTTTTTTGAGAAAAACAATATTTTAAAATTTGCCAGCCGAATTGATACAGTATTCCATTATAAGCACATAAGCATGCCAATAGAACAATTGGTTACTGTAGATATAAAAATGTTTTGATTTTTATTATTTTTTTCAAGATAAAAATTATACAAAATTAGAAATTTTCAAAATTTGACTATTAATTAAGTGAATTATAAGAATAATAATAATAAAAGAGTTACAATAATTTCAAAATTGAGAAAAACAGGGAAGTTTTCTTATTATAGTACAAGCTGAAAAAAATAAACGTTTAAAAAAAGAAGATGAAAGATGAATCCAACAAGCACAAACAAAAAAGTAAAAAGTGTGTTTAAAAAAAACCGTGAAGAATTCAAGAATATTTTTACCGCAAACAAAAAGAGAGCTTAAAATTTATGTTATGGAGGAAATCAATGATTCATTTCTCGTGCAGAAGTACATTTGGCAAACGTTAAAGTAATAAAAACAAAAAGTTCGATGAAAGATTTTTTGTTTTTCATATTGATTCATATGAATTACAAAAAAATGTTTGGATCACATTGAGAAAACTGGAGCAAATGATTAGTGATAAACATAGAAAAAAAGAAATCTATATTGACAAAAAGGAAATAGAGAGAAAATGGATGTAAAGTTGAGTATGTGCAACAAAAGAAGAAGAAAGACTTTCGATAGTTAGAAGCCATTATTGTTTGTTTTTATCCGTAAAAACCAACGTATATTAAAATTTCCAACTTTTTTGATGACTTTAATGAGTTTTTACCGTTTTGGAATTTATCTTACAAGTATTATTTTAATAGTTTATTTAGTTTATTATTATTGTAATAAAAATAAAAATTCAAACAAAATAAGATTGTAAATGAAATTGCATGAAAGATCGAAGGCAACAAATATTAAATAATTATTGCCATGAAGGCATCAAGTTTGGGCCATA
>JAQIXH010000223.1:0-16270 GCA_034700145.1 Panagrolaimus detritophagus
AAACTACAGTAAATTTTTACAATATGAAATAAACCAATTGAACCAAGATTATTTGTTGTTTGAGTGTTAATCCAAGTTGCTGCAGGACCAATCGGGGCAATAACAGAATATACTAAAATTGTGGGCCATAAAGTTGATAAAACTTTGATATTTTCAACAATCTGAAAATTACCATATTGAAAAAAATTTGTTTACGGAACCGAAGTTTCTGGTGCAATAATGGTCCATCGAAATTTCGTGGTGGCACGATTTCCGTGTTAGGACCTCGAAAATTTTGATTTTTAAAGATAGGCTGTAAACCTGCTTCAGGGGTACAATTTGTTTTTTTCGAAGCTCCATGTACCGGCTCGGTGCAGTGATGTTTCGACCAAAAAACTTTTGTTATGGCAAAAATGAAATGATATGGCACATACACGGGCTCATTTTGAGTTACGTTAAACGGTTTATGGCCCAGGTGAGTTTCACCGGGGTAAATTTAGTATCAAATGACTTCAAATAGCTCCCTGAACATTTCTTGAAATGTGTAGGAAAAACATTGTTTTTTCGAAATTTCAATTTTCTTTAAAATTACATTTTTATAAAATATCGTAAAAAATGGTCGATAATCAATTAGATGGAAAGCTCGAACTACAGCATTTAAGGATGTTTAGGGTTATCACCCATGGGCACAAAAAAACGAGCGGTCGAATACAACTTTTCTTGTCGATGTGAGAATGGCATCATAAAAAGTGCCAAAAATAAGGTGATTTTGACAATTTTTTTTTGACGGCATGTTTTTAAATTAACCGAGATATCGCGAAAAACATCTTTTTGGCATCATTTAAGACCAAAACCGTTTTTCACCCAAAAATGAGCCCGTGACATTTGCACCCAATTTCACGGGCTAGCTTATTTGTACTTACTTGATGCCGTTGTTGTAGTGTAATTTGATAAGCTAAAAGTTTATACATTTTTTGATTTTTATCGTGTAAGAATTTGCAGCTTATCAGTGTCAACAAATGCATAAGAAATGCCATCCAAATAATATTTTCATATCCACCAGCAAGAAAATTAGCAGGGATTAATTCAAACACAACTAAAAAAAGCAAATTAAAAACCATTTTTTTCATAAAAAAAGCCTACTCAAAAAAGACGTCAAATTACAAATTATTTGAACAAAAATTGAAAATGCTGCATAAATTCCAAAAAAATTAAATGCCGTTGAAATTCTTGCATATTTTTCAAGAAAAATTGTTGCTAACATTCGTTCCATTGTTGTAAAAAAATATGAAACTCGTAGTTGCAGGCATACGACAGCAAGTAAAAGCCGAAAGAGATGATATATTAAAGGTTTTGGAGTACTCATTGTAAAAGCAAAAGTTGCAAAAATTATACTTGTTAACGCAAGACTAACAGATCCATAAAAGCAGAAATATAAAATGAATGTGCTGAAATGAAGGGGATATTAAAAATTATTAACGTGGTCAAGAACAAAATTTTGAGAAATCAAAAGTTCGATTTTAAAATTCCCAAAATGCCAAAATCGAAGTTTCAGTATTCTGACATGTGGTTGAAAAAATATTTCGAAATTTCGGTTTTGATTTTTGTAAAAAAGGTAAAAACAGCGATTTTAAAAATGCTGAAATCAAAAGTAGAAAAAATTTTAGGTCGATTTATGACCTAAAAATTATTTCAACATTTCGATTTTAGGCAGAAAAAAATATCCCGGATTCGTAATGAAAAAAAACAATTTTGGTAATTAAAATATTTTGATTTCAATTTCGCAGAACCATGTAAAAGTACTTTGAAAAAAAAATTTTAATACCGATCGATCGGTATAAACTGGGTATCAAAAGATAGCCCTGGATGAGAGCTACATGTTTCACTTAATGGATTCCGTAAATAAGGTCCCATACAGAGATGTGCGGAAGTAACTTTCCCAAAGGAAGCGAAAGCGGAAAGGAAGTAAATTCTACTACGAAAGCAGAATCTGAATTTTCAAAATTTTTTTATGTAAAATGTAAAGCCCTTTTTCCGCGCAAATAAAAGTCATTTTAGGATTATTGCATCTTTGCTTTCTTTTTTCGCGGGCAAACTTTTTTGTTTTTTAAAAGCAAACTTTTCCACAAAAAGCACAATTTTTCTTGCAAAACAAACATTAAATTCACGGAATTCCGCCGCTTTTTTTTCGGAAGTCAAAAAAGGCAAAATTCCGTATTTTACGGAAGCGGAATTCCGCACATCCCTGTGTTCCAAGCTTAAGTGTCTCGAGACCACGACACCAAAAAAATTTTGTCTTAGAATAGTCATATACTTACCCCAAATTTTTCGCACGTGGAATAAAACTTGAATAATGGTATTTGTAAATATAGAAGCTGGCAGCCAATGCCCCAATTCCAGTAAATCCATTTAAAGCATGCATACAAAGATTAAAATCCATATTTTCACGTTTGCAACTTAACAAAAAATATTTTTTTAAAACTTTTTTTGTAAATAAAAAGAGAACAAAAAAGTTGTGTTGGCGTGTAAGTAAGTAAATATATACAATTAATTTTATTCACAGAAGCGTATAAGCAAGAATTAATTATGACTTTAACATCTTTTTTTTGCTGTTTATTAAGCTCAAAATCTTATTTACAGTAATTAAAAGATTAACCCTAGGTTACTTTTTTTCACTTTGATTAATAATTATTTTTTTACTTTATTTAGAAAAGAAAAAAATTATCAATTACAAATATGCTTCAATAGCTTTAAACTAACTGTGCATGTAACTGTAGTGGGAAATACAATCAAAAATTGTTGTATGTGTATTTTTTTGTAAATTCGAGAAAGAAAAAAACGTCTAATAAAAAGTTGCTACAAATAGCTTTTCCAGCACGCAACTAAAGTACCAAATTTTAATGGGAAATATAATCGGTTATTTGTAGCGGATATGTGTTTTTGTGTGGGAAAATGTGTTTTTTGATTAAACTTTTAATAAGTTTTTTTCCATTTTAAAGTAATATTAACAACGTTTTTGATGACAAATTTTTTTATGTTAGCACACTAGACTAGAGACGTGCAGTGACTATTTGCGACTTTTTGTTTTTCTGTAATAAAATGTCGACCGCTCACTTTCGCGCATTTATTTTTTATTTTATCTGACTCAGAAAAAAATTCTGCATCTAATAGGCATAATTTCAAACTGGGGAATGGAGGGGCAAAAAATCCGGATAAAAAAATTACGGCATTTTTATTTTTTCTTTGTCAATAATCATTTTTATCAGCATTTAACATAATAATTTTTTTTTTCAATACGTATTAATATTAAGATTCTGCATTTTTTGGTACCAAAATTATCGCATTTGCAGAAGTTTGTCACTAATCTATACAAAAAAATATTTTAATGGGTAACTAAAAAGGTCACATTCGTTTTTCCAGCTTTTTTTAATATTGCAGGTTTTTTTAAACAAAAAACTAGTAAATGCGTCGGTTTACGAAATTAATGTTGGAGTTGAGGATTTAAATAATCAATGTATCCAAATGTTGTATTAATGTTGAATAAACATAATATTTTATAAAATTAAGTACTTTAAGGGGTAAAAATGTAATTTCACATACAGCAAATAAACAAGAGAGCAACCAAGAATGACCACGAAAAAGTCATCAATCGATTTTTTACACAAAAATCAGAGAGATATTGAATGCCAAACTGGTACAAAGCAAAAAAGAGAGAAGGGGAGACTAACAATGCGAAACTAAAATTCAATGCGATGAAAATTGCTTATTGTCCTAGAGCATCCAAATGGAAAAACAAAGTCTTTGTTAGAAAGATAGAGTAAATTTGAGCTTTGTTACTATTTAACTAAATATATACTAACATAACTCAAAAAATGATAAAACTTAAAAATGTTAAACCAACTTGAACCGGGTTATTCCGAATTGGTCGATGCACAAAAAAACTCAAATCTCTAGAACGGGACCAACAACAAAAAATTAATAAAGATAATATTACAAACCGTACACTTATTAATGTTTGTAATTTGTAATTTTTTAACAAAAAATTTTTTTTAAATATTCAAAAAAATACATACACAGCCGATCTGATTCGCTTTGAGTCCAACATTATTCCAACAGATTGCAGAATGTTGACCGAATTCAACATTATGCCAAATTTTTTAAGGGAGCAATGTCAACATTCTGCCAATCTGCTGGAATAATGTTGGACTCTAAGTGAATCAGATCGGCTGTGTAGTCTTAAATTTATTTGAAAAAAGTGAAGACAAATTAATTAGTTTTTGTGTATCCTGATCACCTAGACCAAAGCAACCAAACAAAGGCACTTGAGTGGCGCTTGAGTGATTTCGAAGTGCCTTTGTTTTGCCGACAATCCAAAAATTTTGGGGGTTAACAGAGAAAAAAATAACCAACCGCACATTTTTTTTTAAAAACGCACACACCTTTTCTCATGAGAATTAAGTCTTTAGAAAAAAGGTCAGGTTCTTATGGCTTTGACTTTGCTTTGCTTTCTTAAAAGAACATTGATTTTTATAAAAAAGGAGGTCAACTAGTTCTCTAATAAAATATTTCACCTTGTATTAACCAAAAAACAAAATATTCAAATACTTATCAAAAGCTACTAACTCAAATTTTTCATTTTGCTTCATATTTTTTCATATTTTACGTGGTCGTAATTTCATTATTTTTCGAGAAAATGGATTCCTCTAATTCTCCCATTGTCAATGTTCCACTTCAAAAATCTCCAATTCCATTGAAGCAATATTATTCCCTTCCATCATTTACAATAAAATATATGTTAGAAAATGCTTCTGCAATTAATTATTTTAACCTTTTACAAACCTGTAAAATCCTTCGAAAGTTTATTCAAGAAAAATATGGTCCACAAATTGATATTCTTGATGTTGAAGATTCCTATCATAATTCACACTTTTCTACCATTCAAGCTCAAAATAAAGAAATTGCAATCCGTGGATGTGAAGAAATCTATAAAAAATTTCCGAAAAATCAAAAATTATGGGTTCGAAAACGTCTGTTGTTTAAACGTTTGTTTATAAATGATACTTCTACTTACCTCGAAAAAATAAATTTCTCGGTTATCAAAGAAGTTTATCTTTCACGAACAACTATCTCTATTGAAGATTATAAAAAATTATTAGTTCCCTCAATTGAAATTATGTACGTTGATGGTCCAGGTGTTGCTGAAGGATTTGTTACTGAACAATTTGATATACTTTCCTATACTTTAAAGCATTTACCAAGTTTAAAATCTTTCACGTTTGTTTAGAATTAAAGTTATATTAACCTCAAAGTTATTTTTAAGACTTCCATGGAATCCAAATTTAACAACTTTTGCTGAATTAAATGCTATCAAACGTGACAACAAATTACAAAAAGCTGAAATTTATTTCTATGTTGCTGATTTGGATAAAAAAAGTTTGAGCGAATTTATTTCCGAACAACTGGCGCCTAAATCAACTTTATGCTTACGCTTTGAATGTGGTGTTCCAAAAACTTTTAAAAACAGATATCAAAAGTTTGCCAGTGAATTTAATAAGATTTCGTTTGCCAAAATTTACATCGAATGAATTCACCGAAAAAAGCTTGATTTTACTATATCATTTCTATGTATTACTATTATCGTGTTCTTTTTTATTTTTATTCAGTAAATACTTGACAATGCGAATTACGAGAAAATTACGTAAAAATAATTCATGCATTCTTAAGATCTTGGATTACGTTGTTTGAAATTTTGCAAAATAATAAGACAAAATTTTTTTATTGCAGAAGTCAAGCTTATCAAACAAAAATTTTATTGAGTCAGTTTTTTGAAAAAAAGTGTTGAAGAATGGATCAATTTGTTTCCTATGCTATTGTCACGGCTGAGCCGATTTTTTGGCCCCAATATTGCAGCAGAAGTTTTTGCGGCTTCAATTGTGCGTCTGAAAAATTTGCATAAAATTTTCTGGCTCTTAAACCCATGAAAATATGGCACAAATGTTTCAGCCGCAAAATTTAAGACGCTAATTTGGGATTGGAAAAATTGAAACCGCAAAAAGATTTTGCGCAAATTTTTCAAACTCAAAATTGAAGCCGCAAAATTGGGACCTATAAATCGACGCAGTCGCTAATATTCTGTATTATTGTTTTGAAGCATTTGATAGATCATCAATTGGGAGTGTTCGAGAAATTGACTGTTGTACATCTTGGAATATCAAATTTTGTTGATCCATCAAATCAGCCATTGGTCCCCAAGTTGAAGTTCAAACTAGGGCTTTTTGACTGCCTATAACAATAAGTCATTTTTGTTCGAGTAATTGCCACCGTTCTGCGTTGATTATTGTTAAAAAAGTCATTTATCACAGTATTCGTCCATTTTCGGCAAATTGTAATACTGGAGTAGTTGAGTTGAGACTGGAGCTGGAGGTATTACTGGTTGGTGTTGAGAAGTTGAAGATTGTGCAGGAGGCATTTTTCTAAAAGGAGCTTGGATATTTAGATAAGGGGTTCCAGCAGAAATTAAAGAAGGGTAGATCAGAAGCAGTGTTGATCCAGAAGACAAAGAAGTTTGCAAAACAGATGGTCCGGCTTGTTGTGGTGTTGTTGAATCAGAGATAACTGATTTTCAGGCAGTAGAATCAGTTGAAAGCAAATTATCAGTATTACAAGCAGTTGTCGTATTTTGCTCTTGAACAGAAGGAATGGCAGTTATAATTGTAGCGACTACGGTATATCTGGATAATGTTTTGTGATCAATTGTAATTGGCGGTGTAACTTCAATAGAAAAATACAATTGCCTTAGAGGAATCACTTTTTAATGTGTTATTAAAAATTTATAAAATATTCAAAAAAATATAAAGTCTTAAATTAATTTGAAAAAAGGGAAAACGATGTAATTCGTCTTTTACTGAGAACCAAATGCATTGACCGCAAAAAATTTTTAGAAAATACATTCATTTTTTAATGAAGAGAATTATTGATTCTTTACAAAAATTCCAATGCTTTCTCATGAGAATATTGATATTCTACAAAAAAAAAGAGGTCAATTAGTTTTCTCATAAATTATTCCATCTTCAATAAAACAAAAAACAAATCGTCAATTATCAAATAATTGTCTATAAAAAACCAAAAACTTTTATTTGTCTACATATTTTAATTTTTATAAAGTCTTTATTATTTATATTTTCCAAGAAAATGGATTCACCAAACTCATACTCCGTCGAAGTTCCACTTCAAAAATCTTCAATTCCATTGAAGCAATATTATTCTCTTCCATCACCAACAATAAAATATATGTTAGAAAATGCGTCTGCAATTAATTATTTTAAATTTTTTCAAACGTGTAAAATTCTTCAAAAATTTATTGAAGAAAAATATGGTCCACAAATTGATGTCCTTGAAGCTGGAGATTTCAATCGTAATTCATACTTTTTTTCCATTCATGCTCAAAATAAAGAGATTAAAATCCGCGGATCTGAAAAAATCTATTATGAATTTCCAAAAAATCAAAAATTATGGGTACGAAAACGTCTGTTGTTTGACAATTTGTCCGAAAAAGTAGTTACTTCAACTTACCTTGAAAAATTAAATTTCTCGACTGTCAAAGAAGTTTATCTTTTTCACACTGGTATCCATATTAGTGATTACAAAAAATTATTAGTTCCCTCAATTGAAGCTATATACTTCGATGATATTGTTGCTGCTGCAGGATTTGATATCATTTCTTATACTTTAAAACATTTACCAAATTTAAAATCTTTCAAGTTTGTTTAGAATTAAAGTTGCATTAATCTGAAAGTTATTTTTAAGACTTCCATGGAATCCAAATTTAACAACTTTTGCTGAATTAACTGCTATCAAACGTAACAAAAAATTACAAAAAGTTGAAATTTATTTCTTCGATGCTGATTTTGATAAAGAATATTTGAGCGAATTTATCAAAGAACGACAGGCACCTGGATCAACATTGTGCTTACGCTTTGCAAATGATGTTCCAAAAACTGTTAAAAAGAAATATCAGAATTTTGCCGATGAATTTCACAAGAATTCATACATGAATAGGGGAGGGGATAATTTTAAAAATCGTTACCCATCCCGTCAGATTTTTGGCCGATTTTCGATGGTTTTGTTTCATGTCCAGAGGTTATTGAAAAACATCCACCCAGTGTGTGTAAGATTTCGTCTGCCAATATTGTCTTCGAATGAATTCCCGAAAAAAGCATGATTTTACTATATCATTTTTATGTTTGACTTTTATCGTGTTCTTTTTTGTTTTCTTTTTTTATTTAATAAAAATTTGACAATGCGAATTGCGAGAAAATTATGTAAAAGTAATTCATGCATTCTTAAAAAATTTTGGATTAAGGATTACGTTGAATAAAATAAAACAAGATCTTTTTATTGCTGTTTTTGGAAAATAAGTGTTGAAGAATGAATTCATTCGTTTTCTTCGCTGTTGTGACGTGTTTCCCTTTTTCTTTTTGTAAAATCAAACTGTTCAAATTAAAAAAATAAGAAATCACTTTTCCAGTTTGAAAAATATTTAACAAAATAGGAGCTAAAAGAGAGACGACTCAAAAATTTTGTTTGTTTGTATACCAACTTTTTTTTATTTATCGAAACTGTTTGACCAAATACACGAGTAAAATATCGAAAAAAATTAACCTTATAGTCAGTTGGATGCTCGCAAAAACTACTTTATAATTTTAATAAAACAAAATCCAAAAATCAACAAATGTCAGCAAAAATCTTACAAAAAACAAAAACAAAAATTTAAAGAAAATTTAACTCAACATTAATCTTTTTGCCGGCTTTCTTAAAGCATGAAGCAAAATTTTCATTCTTTTCTAATCCTTCAAATTCAATTCCAATTTCTTCCATCTTTTTTCCAGTTTCTTTTTCGATAAGTTTCATGCAATGATTAAAGATAATTGCCAAAAGAAAATCAGGTGAAGCTTTTCGAGGTCCATTTGAAGTTTCAAATTCAACACTCATTTCATTGTTGCAATTTCTGTTTAATTTGAATGACCATTTTGGATCAACTTTATCGAAATTATTTGAGCAAAGTTTCATTAAATCTTAAATACATATTTGGAATACAATTTAATGGCAATAGTAGACAAAAAAACATACCATAAACAACAAAATTTGGATTCTTTTCAGCGCACTTTACAGCAGCTTCACCAATAACAGGCTTCTTTTCCATAAAACTAATGTAAAGTGGAATTTTCGCTATACCTAAAAAAATATCTGCAGCAGCCCCCAAAAAAATTTTCAAATACTTACCATCAGAGTCATTGATCATCTTTTGTTCACCTCCATTTTCCAAAATGTGAACAGAAAAATAATCTTGAGTAAAAACAATTTTTGCTTTTTGTGAAACAACATCTTTGATTTTGAGGTTCTTTTCAAAGGAAAGTGCAATAGCTTCAGGTTTTAGAGTTTAAAAACAAAGAAATAAGCAAAAACAAAAACAAAGAAAAAAGCAAATACCTGTATTTTATCGATTTTACCCTTGTTAATTTAAAATTTGAAAAATAAGCAAAAACTTAAAATTTATTATCATTTTATTCATTTGAATTTTAAAAAATGGCTGATTTTGTTGATTGTGATTTGAATGAAACTGAACCAGCAAATGAATCTTTTGAAAAATATAGGGTAAAAATAATTACATGCCATATAATTTCTTTGTTAAACCAGAACCGTCAATCATTGAAACCATAAGAAAATGGCAAATTGTAAGTCTGTTTTTACTTTAAATAAAAATCTAATAAAAGATTAATATTATGTGTAGACTCAAGAGGAAATCGATCAACGAAATAATATAATTACCATGTTGAATGGCATAAAGTTTTATTTCAATAAAGAAGAATTGCCAGAATGGGTTCAAACCGGATCGTTTGTTGCTACACTTGCTACAAAAGATAGTGATCTTGATTTTTGTTTAAATGGTTACAAATTTATTCGGGTTGCCAAGGATAATACTGAAAAGCAATTTCACAAGGAGAATGCACTTAAACGCAATATGGTCATTCAATTGTCTGAGCAATTAATGAAACATTTTTGGAATGATCCAAATTCATCACATGCTGAATGTCGTCCTGGATACGTATGTACGTCTTATTACAATAATATAATATTCTAAAAATGTATTTGTTCTAGGCTACAATTCTTTACTGGAAATATAACAATCTTGAAGTTGACTTTAATCCTTCAGATGCATGCCTTTCGCTCAATCAATCAGTTGCTACATTTTTGGATAACAAAGACAGAGAACGCATGTTTCTGATTGGACTTAAAGTGCTCTTTAAAAACTTTGATTGCCTCGGAAATATCAAAAATTTCTTATCTAGGTATATATTTTTTTCTAACTAACATTTGAATTTTTAAAATACTTTTAAAAACAAATTTGGTTTTCTTTGATCCGATTTTAATGTCAAAAAAACTGTTTCTAATTTGCAATTTTAAATAAAAATTTTGTAAAAAATTTATAAAATATTAAAAAAAAAACATAGTCTTAAATTAATTTGTTAAAAATGAAGACGACGAAGTAATTCGCCTTTTTTTGAGAACCAACTGCATATACCGCAAAATTTTTTTAGAATATGTATTAAATTACTGAAGAAAATTATTGATTCTTTACAAAAATTCCATTGCTTTCTCATGAGAATATTGATATTTTATAAAAAAAGAGGTCAATTAGTTTCCTAATAAATTATTCCATCTTGAAAAAACCTAAAAACAAATCGTCAATTATCAAATAATTATCTATAAAAAAACCAAAAATTTTTATTTGTCTACATATTTTAATTTTTATAAAGTCTTTATTATATATATTTTTGAAGAAAATGGATTCCCCAAACTCATACTCCGTCGAAGTTCAACTTCAAAAATCTCCAGTTTCAACAACTTTTTTAAAGCAATATTATTCTCTTCCATCTCCAATAATAAAATATATGTTAGAAAATGCATCTGCAATTAATTATTTTAAATTTTTTCAAACGTGTAAAATTCTTCAAAAATTTATTGAAGAAAAATATGGTCCACAAATTGATGTCCTTGAAGTTGGAAATTTCAATAATCATTCGTACTTTTTTTCAATTCATTCTCGAAACAATGAAATTAAAATCCGTGGATCTAAAAAAATTTATAATGAATTTCCAAAAAATCAAAAATTATGGGTTGGAAAACGTCTGTTGTTTAAATGTTTGTCCGAAAAAGTTACTTCTACTTACCTCGAAAAACTAAATTTCTCGACTGTCAAAGAAGTTTATCTCCTTTTCACTAGTGTCCATATTTGTGATTACAAAAAATTATTAGTTCCATCAATTGAAATTATGTACTTAGATCGTACATCTCCTGCCGAAGGATTTGATATAATTTCCTATACTTTAAAGCATTTACCAAATTTAAAATCTTTCAAGTTAGTTTAGAATTAATTTTACATTAATCTCAAAGTTATTTTTTAAGACTTCCATGGAATCCAAATTTAACAACTTTTAATGAATTAAATGCTATCAAACGTAACAAAAAATTACAAAAAGCTGAAATTTATGAATTCGTTGGTGAATTTAATGAAAATAATTTAAGGGGATTTATCGCAGAACAACTGGCACCTGGATCAACATTATGCTTACGCTTTGTATATCGTGTTCATATTTTTTTTAACTTTTCTGTTAAAAAGAAATATCAAAATTTTGCCGATGAATTTAATGAAATTTCGTCTGCCAAAATGTTCATCAAATGAATTCCCCGAAAAAAGCTTGATTTTACTATATCATTTTTATGTATTAATTTTATCGTGTTAATTTTTGTTTTGTCTTTTATTTAATAAATATTTGACAATGTGAATTACGTGAAAATTACGTAAAATCAATTTATAAGATCTTGGATTATGGATTACGTTGTTTAAAAATTTTGCAAAATAATAAAACAAAATCTTTTTATTGCTGTTTTTGGAAAATAAGTGTTGAAGAATGAATTCATTCGTTTCCTTCGCTGTTGTTACAACAGTGTTGTGACGCGTGTCTCTTTTTCTTTTTGAAAAACCAAACTGTTCAAATTTTATAAAAAATAAATCACTTTTCCAATTTGTAAATTATTTTACAAAATAGGAGCAAAAACAGAGACGACCAAAATTTTGTTTGTTTGTATAGCAATTGCCCAGTTAAGGTGAAAATTTGCCGTTTCCTATTTCCGCTTCCATTGTCCTTGTAAAATGAAAAAAAAACGTTTTTGAAAATAGAGAAAAAGAAAGAAATTTGTTTTGAGCAAAGAAAAAGTGAAGGTTTGGTTTTTTTCTTTCTTATATTTGAATTTTTAGAATACTTTTAAAAACCAATTTTGTTTTTTTGATCCGATTTTAATGTCAAAAGTGTTTACTTTTTAATTTATTAATTTATATTTTAAAAATATGAAAGCAAAATTAATGATTTTTTCTGCGATAAAAATTAAAAAAGTTTTAGGTGTTAAACCCCGAAGAAAATCTGTTATAATTTTAATTTTAAAAAACAAATGTAATTTTTTGGATGCAAAGTTTCTTTTTCTTTGATGAATCTATGATTTCCTTAAATGTGCCAGTATGATGACTACATATTTTTTGATCTTTGTGTGCCTTCAGTAATAATAGTTGTTGTAATATATACTTCGTTATCTTCAACCATCAAAAGTTCTAGCAATTTTTCTAACATTTTGTAAAATCAATTGATGCAACATTTATATTGAATTTAATAAAACTCTACTTTTTAAAAAAAATATGTAAAATATTAAAATTTGGTTAATAGAAATGGGGTAATTTTCAAAAATTTTATTTTTTTAATTTTTTTAAATCAAAAATTTTTGTTGATTGAAAAAAGGGTGCCTTTTTTTGTGAATCATCGCTTTTTGAGAGTGAAAAAAACTTTGCGATCAATATTTTTTACAAGACAAATGTCGTAACATTCGAAGAAATGTATTTTTTATTTTTTTCCAGGAAATGTCTATGTGTCTTTTTCCTACAAAAAAATAATTGTCTTATTAATTTTTTTTGGCTTTCTTTTAAAATTGTAGGTTTTTTTAAAAAGGATAGCTTTTATGAAATTTATGAACAAATGTCATGAAAATTGCTAATTAACGGTTTCTAATTTGCAATTTTAAATAAAAATGTTGTTCAAAGATTATAAAATATTAAAAAAATATAAAGTCCTAAATAATCGAATAGCCTATAAAACAAATTTACATATAAGTAAATTAAATTAAAAACTTACATTAACTTCATTATCTTCTGAATTTGTATTTTTGTATTTTTCAATATTAAACAAAATTGATTATTAATGTAAACATACCTTGCCCCAAACCTGCATATCGAAGAGTAACTTCTCGATCCATTTGATTCGAAATAGTTTTAACACCAATTTATATGATTAAAAAGTTTAAAAAATTCAATTTTATATAAAAAAAATATATAAAATTTTCACACTCTTTATGTATTAAAGCATATAAAGTTTCCATTGTCCCTTTATCCTATTATATATATTTATTAATCTCAAAAATTTTCTAAGTTTTAAATAAATTTTGATAAGTGCAGGTTAGGGCCGAGTGCAGGTTGGGGAAAATGGAAAAAAGTGCAGGTTGGGAAAAGTGCAGGTTGGGTGTCGGTCAAAAAGAAAAAGGAAAAAAAAGTTTCTGATATTTTTCAATTTGTCTTTTTTGTGTGAAAAATTCCAAAATGGGATATTTCGTTTTGCCAAAACAAAAAAAGACAAATTAAAAAATATCAGAATTTTTTTTTCCTTTTTCTTTTTAACATTACTTTATTATCGGCTGTAAATTATTATCAAGGAAAAAAATTTTTTTGGTGTCATAAATTTAAATGTTACTTTCTCTAATTCACATTTCAATAAAGCATATATTAAATTAACAATTTTTATTTATTCATTTTTTATTATCATTTTTCGTTTTACTTTTAAATGATCCAGTTTTAAAACATCTCTCTCTCTAAGGGTCCCAATTCCTTTAATTTTTTCCCAAAAAAATTTTTTTCTTGTGTATTTGAAAAATATATTACAAAAAATAAACATTTTTTTCTTACAGTCTGTAATAACGTGTTTTAAGCGCAACACCGCCAAATTATGAAAAAAGCGACTTTACTTTTTCTTCGGCAGACAGATGTTACAAAAGTCGCAACCTTTTCCCTGTTGACATCAAAAAATGCGCATTTGTAAAAAATCTATAAACGGCTAATAATTTTTCCGTTTTTTATTTTAATAGTTAAAGAGTTTTGCAATTTTGTCTGATTTTATTATAAATAGTCTGGACACTGTATTACTGATATAATTATATAAAACCAAATAAATAAAAATATTTTAACGAAACTTAAGTAATTATTTACCTCCAATTAGATGGAAAAATAGAAAAGCATTACTAAAAATAAATATTGTATTGTCTGCTCATTGTTTGAAATTACTAAGTTAAAATAAAAAGTTCGGAGAATTTGAGAATAATATTTGCAATTACAGTAACAAATTTGATAAATTATAAAATTTTTCTTCAGTGTAATTTTAATAATTTTTATTTACGAGGAGTAGAAAAAAAGCTGGCAGTAGCTATCGATTAGTAAACACAGTTTTCCAACGGAATATTTTCAAAACCTGTATGACTCAAATTTTCTTGTTTCTTGTTTTACTAAAATCTTGCATCTTAAATATGGCCATTATATTATAAAAATGAAATCATCAGCCATATGGCTGATGATTTCATTTTCACAAACTCAAACATAAGCATTTATCTTTTTTCCCAACTGTTATTTTTCTTTTTGCTATTATGATGTTTGTCTGTTGGAACAATTTAACAACGTTAAAACAAAAAAATTCTAATTAAAAATTTGTGATTTGTACTTGATAGAAATTTATTAAATACATTTTCGGAATTGAATAAAAACAAAAAAAAACAAATACATGATTTTGCGTAATAAAAACAAAAAAGGGATAACAAAAAATTACCATCTTTATTTTCCTGGTTATGTTGCATAGGAACAATAAATGGAGGTGACTACTAAAGGAGTGCCAGTGGCAGCATCTGCGCCCATAATTTGTCCAGCGTCGTTACAATAAAGTGTAGCCGATTTTGCTCCTGGCCCTGCTGCACTTAATTGTGTAAATTGTTCATTTGCCTTAAAAAATGTTTTAGTTAAAGAATTTTTTAAAACCTTGAAAAACTTACCCCAACAACAACAAAACTATTACCTACGGCATCACAATTTACTGTATACATTTTACAACCGGTGTTAGGATCAGTGCCCTCTGTAACACCTCCAGGGCCTGAAGCAGTACCTGTTGAAGATGCTGGTGGACCTGTCTTTGGAAGAGCACCACATGTTGAACAAACTATAAAAATACATATATAGATGACAATTTCAATTGTGCAAATGTTACCTGGTATTGAACTTGCACAATAAACAGTATCAGTGGTTACGCTATCACCTGCCATATCACATGCTTCAATTTGTTTACTATCTGTACACGTAAGTACAAAACTTTTTGCTCCACGACTTGATGGAGTTAATTGTGTTCCATTTGCCTAAAATATTAAAAAGTAAAAATCTTGTATTCAGATGAAGCAACTTACTCCCATAGAAACCCAATTAGTTCCTTGTGCATCGCAAGTAACTGTATATTCCATACAACCAGATGCACCTATCGCTTGTGTTACCGATCCACTTCCTCGAGTTGTACCTGGTGTTGGTGGAGGATCGACAAAAGTTGGAGGTGCACCACATGTTGCACAGACTATAAAAGAATATCATGGTTAAAAACTTTTGAGTACAATAGCTTTCTTACCGCATTTACATGCAGCATTTGAAGTTTGAAAAAATTGTAAAGTAATTACGACAACTATCAAAAAAAGATGCATCCTCTTTTTTTAGAAACCTTTGAAAGGAAAAAGGTTTAAAATTTTATTTTTTTATCTCTATTTATAATAAAGCGAAAGGAAAATTGAACATCAGTTCTATAAAACAGATTTGAACCTGTTTAACATAATTTATGATAAATTAAAACATTAAATCATATGAGTGCTTTTAAATAAAAGGCCATAAATCGCGTTCTGTGTGTTCGATTACGATTATTTCTTTATTGGTTAAAACACAATTAAAAAGAAGAATGTATTAGTCTCATGATAAGAAAATTGAATATTATTAAAAACATCAACAAAGCATAAAAAAATCTGATGAAGGCAAAGACTTTTTGCAAAAAAGTGACGAATATTTGGAAGTTTTCACTTTCATTTTTGAATAAATAATTTATTTTTTATGACGTGA
>JAQIXH010000224.1:0-16261 GCA_034700145.1 Panagrolaimus detritophagus
AACATTTGAAATTTCTTCTGGTTTTTTTAAAAGCAAAAAACAAATGCAACATTCTCGAAGTTGTTTTGCATTAAATTTAACAGATTTACTTGAAAGTTGACAAACATTTTCGTCTGATATTTGGTGGATTAAATATTCTTCGATAGTATTCTTAAATTTAAAGGAGTATTTGAATGGGATTTTTTTGAGAATGAACAGACCTTTAAATCTTCCATTTTAAATTTATCAGAAAAATGAAGAAATTCAATAGCATTTTTGAGATTAATGAGGCTTTTAATGTCTTTTCCATAACAAAAATTGATCACTGCTTTAACAACAGAAGTTGAGAATTCAGGGAGTTCAATAAATTCATCTTCCTTTTTTTCGAGCATTTTTGTAAAAACTGGAGAGCGATTTATTAAAACATATTTATGAACCTAAACATACAAACATGAAAAAATTAATTTTTACGACATTTCTATTACCTTAATTTCTTGATCTCTTGTATGCAAGATAACATCCATATCACATCTATCAGCCAAAGCTTGAATTAATGGAACATGTTTTTTCTTATCGATTTTTAGTCCTTTACCTTTCATTGTTCCTTCAAGTTCAATAATAAGATTATCTTCACAAAAAACTGCTGGATTATTAAATTCTTTTCGACATCCAAGAATTCCACCCCAAAGATGAGAATATTCAAAATTACGATGAAAAATTTTTGAAAATGTTGTATTTTTTATTGAAACTTTGAAATTACAATCAACAGATTCCATCATTCCTTTATAAAGTGACAAATATACATATGTTTTGTCATTAACAGTTTCTTCTCCATTTGGATATAATCTTAGAGCAAAAGTTACACCCGGAATTGCAGCTTTAAAGATATCGGATTTACAATAATCAAGATTTTTAATTGATTCAAATTTTGAACGTGGAATTATCCATTTCATTTCAAAGTTACATTCTTTTTTCTAGAAATTAAATGGTGGGAGTTTGTTTAATGAGCCGAAACTTAACTTACAAAAATATTTTCCATGACGGATTAGAATTACTGTAACGGCCGTGATAGATCACCAATAAATTTGTTAAAATAAAATACAAACCAAAAAGTTTTTTTTCTCTACAAATTAAGTCTAAACTAAAAGTAAATTTTCGGCGAACCAAAATGCATACTTTATTTATTCATTTGCTCAAAATAAATCAATGAAAAATAATTTTTTGCTGCAAAATAATATTAAAGGTCAGCCAATAATAACCCATTTTTGTAATTCATCACCTAAAAATATATGAGAATTTTCTCTCTTTGCATAGACTGAATTTAATTTGTCCAACAAAGAAATATAAAAAAATCGATATTAATAATTTCTGATAACTCTAAAAACAAGTTTTTTTTGTAATGGTCTCACGTAAAACCAGACCCTAGTGAATAGTGTTATTTCCCTCTTCGAGAAAAATTAAACTCGAAGAGGGAATTAAAAAGAAAAATCAAAATTAAGGGGGTTTTATTTTTATTGGAGGGTTGTAACCCTGCTCGGGGACCAGGGTTGAGAAATCCGGCCTGAAAACCCAGCCGGCCAGGGCCGAAAAAATCAAGGTCGGGCCGGCCTGCGGCCTGAAAGTTTCCAGCCGGTCTCGTTAAATCAAAAAAAATTTTCTACACTAAATGATGCAATGTTTCTGCTGGAGGCATTTATCTATTATAATTTACGTTCTTTAATAAATTCTTAGGCAAAGAAAATGGAAATGATTGTTCCAAATGTAAAAGAATGAACACATATGCAAATTGTCATCGATTTGATCAATCTGCAATATTAATATTAACACTTCAATTAGGCATCTCAGGTTTTTATTGATTTTTATTCAGATGTTCGAATTTTGAGTAATGAACGTTAAAAAAAATATTTAATTGTATAGTTTTGGATTAATTTATTTTTGTTACTTATTTTGTTTTTATTGAATATTTTTGTTTTGATGTTTTTGTAATTAATTAATTTAGTAAAAAGTTTTTAATTCAATTTTTATAGAAAAAAAAATACAAGAATCAAAGAAATCCCAAATATTTGCTTATTTTTGTTTGATAGTTTTTTTTGATAACTTTAAAAAACGTGAAATTCAAATAATCTTACAAAATAATCAAAACAAAGTCTCATCAGTAATATATTTATTATACAAATATCAGAAAGCATTTAATTACATAATATTATCGCTATGATAAACTGAAATATTTATACCAGAATTACTTCCTTCATAATCATACATAACTTTTTGAAATTCTTTAAAAGCAACATCATCGTATTTTCTATTGAATTGAAATTCACAATTTGGATATTTTTCATCAAGATTTGCCTGAAATAAAAGTTTTGAAAGTCATTTATAACAAAAATGCAAAAAGCTTACCTTTAAAAACTTTAAAAATAGATTAGCATCAAATGGTTCACCATAAATTGAATTAATACAAAAATGTCGAAGTTTACTATAAAATTTTTGTTTGGTCAAAGCACGTGCAGTTTTTGATGTTGTTCGAATATTTGGCAATCTGAAAAAATATTTGTGATAAAAAAATGAGAAAAAAATTACATACGTTAATTCTTCAATATTAGGTAAATATTTCATAATAACTTCCAAAGCAACATATTCACCATTTTGATCTTTAATTTCGCAACCACCCATATGCAACTCAACAACACTACCATGTTTTATAAGAAACTGAAGTTCAACAAATGATAAATGTTGATTATGAAGTTCAATAAATTTTGCTGTACAGCAACGAAGACGAGAAATAAGCTTTGATGTAAAAGTACTTGGAACGGAATCTTCGAGAAGAATGCATCCACCAATAATTGAATTTTTGAAAAATAATTTTGGATTTGATGTTGGAGTAATTGTTAGAGATTCATTTTCAAAAACTACTGAAGAACCAATTGAAAGACGATGGCAATAAGAATCATAAAAATTATCACGAATTTTTTTATTTGATTGTTCATTCGTTTCATCATTTTCATCTCCAACTTCTTTTGCATCATTTTGTAATTTTCCAGATTCCATTTCCTTTCTATTTAACACAAATTTAATCAAAGCTTTGTGATACTTTTCCAACATTTCTTTATCATCCAAAAAGAAGCAACAATACTTTGATAAAGTAACAAGAAGCTTTTTGTATTGTTTCTTTTCTTCCAAAAATTTCAAATAAAGCATCCATAATTTAGTATCAAATAAATTATCACCAAGTCTTCGTTCAACATTATTCATAACAAATTCATCATCTTCAACTTCCAGCAAACTTTTGAACCATTTTTCAACATTTTCTTCAACAGATTTAATTTTTGTATATAATTTTTGCATCTTTTTATATCGATTAATAATTTCTGAAGAGGGACGAGACGCTAAAAAATATATAAAGACATAAATAAAACTTATATAATAATGTTTGTAATAAAGACTTACTTGCTTTCCTTTCAAAATATCGAAGACATTCTGTAAGATGAGAATGTGGATATTGAAGATGACGTACATTTGCAAGTCCATCAGAGTTGTAATCATCTAAAAATAGTTTATATACGCTTTTTTTTATTTATAAAGCGGAACAGTATTGTCAGATTTTTGAACCAGTTCCAAGGCTACGGAGTCGAAAACCGGTATTCTTACTTTCAGCTGGTAAGTAGCTCCGACACCATAGTCGGCTCTGAGTTTCCGGGACTAGAGACTGCCGCAACAACATTGTCGCCAAAAATTTGTTAACAGTGTTATAAAAAAAACTTACAAGGAACACCATTCGAATATTGAAAATCCAATAATTTCAAATATCTTTCACGATATGCACTTAAATATGGACCAGTAGAATTCCATTCTTCATTATAACATAAATGGAATAATGCACGTTTTGCAATTTTACAGCAGCGATCATCATAAACTCGTCTATAAAGTCGTAAAACATTAAAAACAATTTAAATATAAAACTTACACAAAACAACGCATATAAAAATTCCAATATTCCTTTGGTATTAAATACTTTTTTGAAAAATTTAAAATTGTTGATTCAAATTTATTAAATTTTCCTTTACATGGATGGTCACAGCAATCTTTACCATTTTTAATAGCAGCAATCTTTCTTTCCAGTTTATCAATTGCTTTCTGATAAGTTGTATCACATTTATCATAAGTTTCTTTGGAGATAATCATTCTTCCAGTAATCAGCGACCAATCAGTTCACAACTTCTTTCCTTTGAATGAATTTTTTCAACTGTGTCTTTCGTTTTGTCATTCATTCAAAAAGAAAAACAATAAATTTGTATAAAACAAAATATGCAAAAAATTTAACAGAACAGTTTATATATAGCAACCACCGAACAAATTTTTTTTTGCAAAAAAAGTCATTTTTTTGTGCATGGAAAAAAATTAAAGGAAAATCGCCGCCAGCCATCTCGTCTGAGTGGCAGACGGCGCTTGCTCGCGTGCATTTACGTAAAAAGATTTATATTTTTACGTTTAACTTTATTATCAAAATTTAAGTTTATTTTTCTTATAAATGCCGAAAGCAACGAAATTTTAGAATCTACTATCTTTTAAAATTTATTAGTCATTTTTTTATGTTTTTTTTTCAAAAATTTTTATGGATGATGAAATCTTGAATCACGAATAAAGTAAAAATCAATGCAATTATTCCTTATGTCTTTAATTTAGCTGATCTCCAACCAGAAATAAAAAAAACTTTTAAATTATTTTTAAAAACATTTCTAAATGTTAAAATGTTATTTCAACAAAATCACTAAACACAAAACTCTCGCAACGATTTTTTTTGTTGCAAGCAAATTTTTTTTTTATTTTCAACGCTCATTTTTATTTTTTTACGGTTTCTGTAATAAAAAAAGTTTTTCGCGTTTTAATTTTTTTTATAATATTATATTAATTTTAGTGATACTTTTCTCTTTCTCAGAATTGTTTAACTGAAGAATGGATTCATCTCATCCTCAACGTATTACTTCATCAAATCGAAAACGTAAAGCTCAAGATTCAATAATGGTTATTTCTAAACATGCTAAATTCATGGAAACATATCATCGACAAAATTTTTCAATGCCTGATTCTGTAATATTTTATATTGCAAAAAATCCAAAGACTGATGAATTATATCTTAAAATGGTTAAAACGTGCAAATATTTCTTTGTCAAAAACCCAATTATTATTATTCCAAATTTGTATGCTAGTTATGGAAAATGGAGCAGTTCCTGTTCACAATTAAATTTAACTAAATATAATTGCAAATGTTGGATTACAAATAGCATTGCTGCCACTGCTTATGAATTTGTTGATAAAAATATTTTTTCACCAATCATTCCAAAACTTTATCGATGTGATGTCAAACATTTATCTCTTCATTCTCAAATTATTTCTTTTGATGATCTTTCTCTTATTATTTCATCTGCTGAAAAAATATCTTTGAATCACAATGTTGTTGTAAAACATGCAGATAGCTCTGATGTTCCACTTGAAGATATTGTTGCAGTTGCTATTAAAGCTTATGAAATTTCTGTGTAAGTCTTTTATAGCCTTATTTCCTTCGTTTATATTAGTTTTTAGTATTAAACCAATAATCACTCCAAAAACAATGAAAGAACTTACAAAACTTTCAAATTTTACGAAACTTGATTATTTTTCTTTATACAATCTATCTGAAGTTTTTAATATCGATGTATTCTATGGCTATATGAAAGCAAGTTTTTTCGTTTTATCAATTTTTTATATAAAAATTATATTTAGAAAAATCATCATACACAATTCTTTCTCACCTTTGATGAACAAATTTCTGATGCTTTTAAGAATCGACTAGAAACAATTGTTGATGAAATTCTTGAACCTCAACAATTCAATTACAAACCTCCTGTCATTAATTTTACTGGACTTGATTTCCAAAAACACAGAAAGCTTTATCGAATTTATTATTCTCATTAATGTTTTTTTGTTGTATGAATGATTTGTTTCGCTTTTTTCAAAATAAAAATGTTGCTATAAAAAATATCTTTATTAAAGCTTTTTTAACTCCGCTAAGAAAACTTTTTCTCTTTTGTAGAAAAAAATATATATGGATCTATGAAAATTAAAAAACTTCTTTTGTGTTTAACCAATTAGTTGTGTGTATTCATTTTTACATTAAACATTCATTTTTTTACGTTTCACTTTATTATTACAAATTTTACCAAAAAAAGTCGTCTTCTGATTTTTTGTATTTCCCATTCAGGAATACAAACATCGAAAAAAAATCTAAGCAAAATACCCAACACAGAAAATAAAAAAATCCCGTCTCCTTGAAATTGTCCACGAGGGGAGATTAACATTAGTACCTCTAGAAAATTTAAATACAGTAATTTTCAAAAATCATTCAATCTACTTTTTGTTATTACTTTTTACTAAATTAATTACAAAAACATTAAAACAAAAATATTCAATAAAAACAAAATAAATAACAAAATAAATTAATCCAAAACTATACAATTAAATATTTTTTTAACGTTCATTACTCAAAATTCGAACAGCTGAGTAAACGTCACTAAAATTTGAGCTGCATTGTTGAAGGGTTATAATTGATATTGCAGATTGATCAAATCGATGACAATTTGCATATGTATTCATTCTTCTACATTCGGAACAACCGCAACCAATATTTGAACCTTTTGGTGCCATACATATTTCTTTATCCATTGCACATTGTTTCCATTTTTTAACAATTTCTGCAGCTTTTCTTGAAATAATAAATGCAGATGCACCAATCATTTCCATTTTCTTTGCCTTAAAATTTATTAAAGATGAATGCCGCAGCAGAAGAAACATTGCATCATTCTTACAAAAATGAGAAGAAAAAAAACTTACAGCATCTTCTGAAACATTAAAATATTGGATCATTTTTGGATGTGTTGCAAAAATGATTGAATGTCCAGAATCATCAAAAAATCGAATACCACAAATATTGCTATCAGATTTTCGAACAATATCCTAAAAAAAGTTGTTTGTACATACTTGTTTTTTTTGTCATCATTGCTCAACATTGCCGCAAGCAGAAATAAAACACAAAAATATGCCATTCATAAAACATTATTAATAAATATAAATTTTTGCTTACCATAATACTTCCATTTCCATTATTATGAAATACGATACCTGCATCAACATAAAAAACATTTTCAACTTCTTTTAAAACTTCTTCAACAATAACCGGCTTCCAACGATATTCCAATAAATCTTCAAAAAAATCTGGCTGCTTTGTAGCATTAAAGTTTCTTAAAGTTACAAATGGACATTCATTTCTATATTGATTTAATGATTCTTCATCTAAATCATTTGATAAAATATAAGCAATCATATATTTGGGTTTCCAATTTTTCGTTTCTTCTAAACTTCCAATAGAATTACAGCTTCGTCTAAAAAGTATTGAATGTAAACGAAAAATCTGATCCTTTTAAAAACTTCAAACTACAAAAAACTGCAAAATGGTTTCTCATAACTTAAGTTAAAAATTAGGCATTCAACTTTTGCAGGTCAAATGAGAAAAATGACCTACATCAAAAAGTTTCTGACTTTCATTAGTTTTCATATAATATATGAAAACTAATGAAAGTCAAATTTTTTTTCGAGGTTCTAACCCTGATTGAAGGCTACAAAAAATAAAAGGCAAATTTTTGATTATTGACTTGTAATTCTACAATCAAAAAGTTGTCTTCTAATCTTTTGTTCCAATGTGGGTTACAACCCTCGAAAAAAAGTCGGCGCTACGACAATTGCGCGGATGTAATTTGCGCAGCGGCATTTGCGCCGACGACAATTGCGCCGATAAAACGACATTTGCGCCGAAGCTGTATATAAAGCGATAAAATATAAAGATTTTCATTTTTTCCCATTTACAAGAAATCATGATCATTTTTTGTAAATGCACAGTTCATGCTTTGTGAGACTTATTGAGTCAATAAGAAACGCTTATTGAATGCATTTACAAAAAATGATGATGATTTCTTGTAAATAGGAAAAAATGAAAATCTTTATACTTTACCGTCTTATATGGCGTTTGATATAAATAACAGCTTCGGCACAAATGTCGCAGCGCAAATTGCATCCGCGCAAAAATTGGAGTGCCAAAAAGTCTAAGCAACACTAAAAATAAAAAACTCCGTCCTCCCAGAAAATTTAGGGTGGGACTAACACTGCTGCACAGAATGTCAACGTTTAATGAACCTCGCAAAAAAAACATCTTCCATTGCAGAAAAACAGCTAACAAAACCCCTCTCTAAGCGGACATATCCAATCACAGTCAAATTTTTTAAAGAAAGATAAAATAAACTTACAAAGCTTCAGGAAAATGATTAGCAGAAAATGCCGTTAAAAGTCGAAAACTAATAACATTGCCATTACTTTGAATAATTTCTTTTACATTTTGAGAAGAATTTGAAGGCACGAAAAAATCATTCTCTTTTAAATATAAATATTTCCATGTTAAAAGATAAATAATTGAAATACAAATCAAAAGCAAAAAGAAAATCCGATGAAAATTCAACATTTTAAAAATGAATTTGTAAAGAGGAAAAAAAGTGAAACATTTTTTTGTGAGCATGCAACATACAATTATGCAAATTTTAGAAAAACAAATGTTTTGCTCATAAAGTTTTCATACTTTTTTTTGATTCTTGAATTGAAGTTGATTCATTAATACCAGTGATCTGTCGATAAAAAAACATAACATTTGATTTTTTTGTACACCGGAAAGTATTGGGACACAGACGTGGACTCGGAGGTGTGGGCCTTGAGATGAGCGCTCCTCACCACTCGGCCACATGTGCAATTTAAAATTTCAGGTAGATTATTAAGATAAGAGAAACTGTCAAAATTGTCATTTGTTTAAATTTTGCTATTTTTGTGATCATTATCTGAATTTTATGATATGGGATCAAAAGCATATCACATATTTTATTTTTGTATCCTTAATTTTGTATGTACAAAGTTTTAAGTAGTGTCTCCAAAGTTCCACTTTTTTTGAAACGCGTTCCGTTCCGTTCCATTTTTTTTACAAACCCGTTCCGTTCTGGAACGGGAACGGAACGGTGGAGACACTGGTTTTAAGTCGGTGAAATCAACTTGAGATTTTTTCGTTGAATAGGTTTTTGATTTTTGCTCGAATTCAAAAAACACCATAAAACTGCCTTCTTTCATTCATGAATTGTTTAACTATTATTTTTGCATTGTTAAGTTTTTATTAATAAATAATATTTAAAAAAGTCATAATTCAAATAAAAAAACATGAACTAATTTTAATACACTGAATGAAAAAAATGGGAAACTGGCAATACAAGTGCAATCTGCAAAGGGAAAGCCATGTTCAAACTACAAAAATTCAACTTTGATGTTGTTTTCCAGCAACAAATAAAACCTTGTGATGCCTTGTTTTTGCTTTTAAAGCATTTTTTATTTCTTAATTATTATTACTATTTTAATTTTTATATAAAACCCTTTGTAAAATTATGACCCCAAATACGGATAAATATGAAGAAGTTGTTGCATGTATTGAATTTGATTTAAATCGTACAAATAAGCATGAAGTTTTACAACTTTTAAGACGTGAAGCAGAAAAATGTGATGGATGTCATAATTCTGCAATCTGGAATATTTTAGCTTCTTTAACATGTGATAGTACAGTAAGTTATTTTATATCCTTTAACTATCAATGCCAACAATAAAATATGTTTAAGGAATTTGATTGGCATATTGATGATTTTATTAATGATAAACTTCAAGAAGCTCAAATTAATGATTTAAAGAGAATTGATGAAATGTATTTGGATTCAGATGATGAAGACAAAGAGAATTCAGTAAAAAAATATATTATATATTTTTGTGTTGCTGGTGCTGCGTTTGCAATTGGATATTGGATTGGTAAAAAACATTTTAAACCACCTCCAGCACCTGAACATCCTTCATATTTGGATATTCATCCATATGTAAATGTTCTTAAAAATCTTTGGATTTTTTAATGTTGCTCTTATGATTATTTATAGATTTGAAGGGTTGTATATTTTGTATTTTCATCCAATAAAGAATAAATACTATTTCACTGATAAGTCATATCTTTGTTCTTCAACAGATCACACTTTTATCAGTGATATAACTAACTGTAATCATCAGGAAACATAAATATCCCAAACTCTTCAGTACGGTTCATTGAAAAAAAGATTTTGCCATAGTTTTAGTCAAAAAAATCTTTCCATTAGGATGACCTTGTTCAAAAATAGATTATTTGTAGTCTGGTATACACAAACCTTTTTGCTTTTCTTTTTTTTTTCTTCAGTTAAAAGAATAGTTTTTATTAGAAAAAAAGCAATTTTATTTTTACCAATTAACTGATTCAAATATGGATAGTGATGTTTTACGAGCTCTTGATGATTGCTATATAAAATATTTTGAGTATAAAAATCAAATTATAAGATATTTAACAATGGAAGAAGAAAAATTTGGTTATCACTGGGGTTCTGCTTTCGCAAAGCTGCTACGTACTTTGGCACGAAGTGACAAAAAAGAAGTAAGTCTTGGAATGTTTTAACTTTTATATAAAAAAATATAGGAATTCATATGGCAAATTGATGATTTTATGAAAAGAAAACTTGCTGAAACTCGAGATAAAGAACTTGAAGCAGCTTTCAAAAAATATACTAACAAAGAGATAAAACAAGACGCTTCTGGATTCATTGTTTTATATGTTTTATATGTTTTTCTTTGCTTATTCTATCCCACTTGGAATTGCTTTCTTTTTATATAAAAATGATCCGTTTCATTGGAGAAACAGAGATAACGGAAACACGAAGAACAATAAAATTGTCTTTTTTTTCTGTGTTTTATTTTTTTATTATTATTTTTTTTAAATCAAAATTTATCAATAAACTTTTTTCATAATCAAATGTGTCCTTTAAAAATATGGTTTTATCGGAAAATTAATTTGGAAAATTTGAGGCAAAAGTTGTTAAAAATAATAAAAAAGATCAAAAATGTATATCATTAAAATTATTAAAAGTGTTAAACAAAGTTAGTATTTTGGCACTTTTTTGATATTTATCTACAATGCCGTAGCCAGAAAAAAATTTCGGGGGGTGCACCACCATTTTGGGGGGGGGCACCCCTTTGATCTTTTGCCGCCGCCAACACGGAGCGGCAAAACATCAAAGGAAATTCATCCATTTCGGGGGGCACGTGCCCCCCTGGCCCCCCTCTGTCTACGGGCTTGTTGAAAAGATCATCAATGTGCAGGGATGAGAAATCCGGCAGAAAAGTGCGGCCGTGATTCTTTTCGTCAAATTTTATTTATAATAAATGGAATAGTATGAAGAAAATTTGTTTGTTACGACATTATTATCACTGGCTTTTGGCACTGATTGATGATTTACTTTATCATCATTACCAGTAAAATCTGATTTATATGGTGCTGCAGTTTTCCAACATTTTTCAAGCAAAGCAAATTGGCACATACAAATAAGAAACCTAATACACTTTATTGAAATTTCACACCAATAAAGTGTAGTAGATTCGTAGGCTTTTTTGGGGATTTGAAAAAACCAAAGAAAACATTGTTTTTTTATTTTGACTAATATTAATGCCAAAATTTGAGATTATTACAATGTTTTATATAAATGAAGGTTTTAAAACTTGAGTGTTAGGTTTAGTAAAAATGGGGACTACATTAGTGACAAAACATCCCGATTTTTTTGTTTTCAAATAACATTGTAACTCTTTTGCTATTTTGAAGTATCATACATATTTCGGATTTCACCCTCATATGTTGCTCATGAAAAATAAATTTTAAACATCCAATAATATTTTTTTTCTTTCATACATTTTCAACGTTTATTTCCACTTTCTTCTTTTATGTCAGTTACAAACTAAACGGGTCTTTTTTTCCATTATTTCAAATATGCCATAAACTCTTTTTCATCATTTTTCTTCTTCCTTCAGGTCGAAGAACAAAAAAAAAACATTAGCAAAAAAGGGCCAAACAGACAACAATGGAAGTTTCTTCCTTTTTCTCCGTGTTTTTTTGATGACGGAAAAACATATCATTTTTTTGCTCATTTTTTTTTCTACTTTTTCCAAGGCATTAAAAAAAAGAACAAACATCACTTTTATGCTTCTTCTTCGCCTCTTTTTTTGCGGGTAATTGTGTTTTTTAAGAGTTTGTTTTTCTTGGACTTTCATTTATGCGGTTTTTGTTGCATCTTTGAAAAAATGATGAAATACGGCATTTTTGATGGAAGCATTTTTTGAAACAAAAAGATTTTAAAAAAGTGACGTAATTTAATTAATTTAAGTGACAATATTTTATGCATTTTTTTGACATTATTATTATCGGTCTTTGAATATTTTGTATTAAACCGCAATGAAAAAAAAAACGGAGTGTTTTTGGACTTTTATAAAAAAAGGAAGGAAATCACGTGAATTTTTTGTGTTAAAAAAATTGTCTGCTTAAGGTTCATTTTTAACAATTTTTTTATTATTACAACCGAACTTAAAAATCAGGCAAAAATGCATTGTTCTCTTTTTTTTTAATGATACAAAAACAATGTTTTTTTTGCCTGATTTTCAAGTATAATTAAAAGAAAAAGTTTTTTGGAGTTTTTGAACTTTATTGAGAAAAAACCAAAAAAAAATCAAAAAAGAATTGCATCGACCGGGAATCGAACCCGGGCCGCCCGCGTGGCAGGCGAGCATTCTACCACTGAACCACCGATGCTACGACTTTTGACATCGATTTTTAACATTGGATTCAAAGAATTTCGGAGTTTTTAATTATCTATTTTTTATTTTATTTAACAAATTTCTCCTATATTTCTGTTTCTCTTTTAGAAAATGATTAAAAGGATGAATTTATTCGAGCGGGAAAAATTCTTTATCTCTCTTTTCTATGATTCTCCGTAAATCAAAGATCATAAACTTTTTCCGTTTTTTATACAATTTTTGAAGCAACTTTAATTTCCCTTTATTTTCATTTTGTGCCCTTTTTTGATAGAGCAAAATAATTGAATTTTTTTTGAAACTATCACAAAAAAGAGAAGGGAAAATGTTTGCCTGAAAAGTTTTTTTTGCTTTATTTGATTTTCGTCTTTAATGTTAGATCACTTTTTTTTGTGTTTGTACAAAAAAATCTAACAATCACTTTTTTAATCACATAAAAGTTTTTTTTGGCAAAGTTTCAAAAAAAAATGATGACGAATTTGTTTTTTTAACAAAAGTTTAAAGCTGCAAGAACCCATGTTTCACCAGGAAGAAAAAAGAAGCTGGTGATTTGGCAAACAAGAATTTCTTTGTTGGCTTTAAAAAAATGTTTCAATACAGAAAAACATGCTTTAAAAATGAGTAATAATAAAAGGTTACAGAAAAATATTATTTGCTGTTTAATCATTTAAGAAACATTAAAAAATATGATTGGATTGGTATTTTTTTTTCTTTTGTTATACGTGTATTTTTTCATTCATAGCTTTTTTTATGGATCTATGAAAAAAAGAGGGAGGATGACTTTTGTAAAAATAAAAAAAAGGAAGAATGTATGTTATTTTTAAAAAAATGGATAATATTGTTTCAGCTTTTGTGTTTTTTTCTTAATAGTTATGTTTCTATAGGCATCCATCAAAAAAGTGGAAGACTTGAATGAGTGTTTTTTTTTCCATTTCAGGGAGAAAAATTATTAAAGCTTGAGTCAATATCCTGGAGGAGAGGTTAAAAGTGTTTGAATAAAAGAAAAGTATTTTTGTTTCTCTCATTTTTAATTATTCGAGTTTTTTAACTTTATTGAGAAAAAACCAAAAAAAGAATTGCATCGACCGGGAATCGAACCCGGGCCGCCCGCGTGGCAGGCGAGCATTCTACCACTGAACCACCGATGCTACGACTTTTGACTTCAATTTTTTACATTGGATTCAAAGAATTTCGGAGTTTTTCAATTACCTATTTTTTCTTTTATTTAACAAATTTCTCCTGCATCTCTGTTCCTTTTTTAGAAAATGACTAAAAGAATGAATTTATTCGAGCGGGAAAAGTTCTTTATCTCTCGTTTCTATATACTAGATTAACGGATGCTTGATGCTTTTTAATTAAACTAATGAGGTGCTTTCAATTTAATATCAGAGTGTTTTTAGCTAAAATTTTAATTCTTACAAAATCCATGAAGTTTTTGTTTACAAAAAATTTATTTTTTATCCTTTTTGTCTTTTGCTTTAAAATGTTTTTTTGAGTTTTTCTTTATTTTTACATTTTTTGAACACTGTTAAATTAAATTTTACATTTTTTTTATTACTGATATTTATGTAGGAGTAATTTCGTAGAAAACATGTTTGCAGCTTTAACAGGTGGCTTTAAAACCCATTATTTTTACCACATTTTTTTTGGTTGACTAACTTTAAAATGTTTATTTGCGTGTTTTTAAAAAATATTATTAAACAGTATTAATTTAAGCAGTAATTTTTTTGTTTTTGTGTTTTCTTAACATTTTTAAATTTGTATTTTCCAAAAGGGTTTCTTTTCTTGCATTTTTAAGTCCTTTAATGCAAAAATTCTTTGTTTTTATTATTGAATTTATTCGTTGCAAAAAATTTTTTGTACTTTTATTTTTCCGCAATTTTTTTGTAATAAAAAACAAATCGTCACTATTATACTTTTTTTGTTCTTTTGAGGAATTATACGTTTTTTACCTAAAAATAACTGCAAAAAATGGAAAGTAAACTTTAACTCTTTAAAAATTCAGCTACGAGTTGGAAAAAAAATTTGTAGCACAAGCCCAATCAGGCACGTAAGCATCCAAGCAGTATACTTTGCAAAAAACCTCTCATTTTCTCTTTTCTTTTCTTTTTTGCAAAATTTATGCTTTAAAGCTTTTCTTTTTTGGTTTCTCATTTTCCTTTTTTTGTTGACAAAAAAAAACAAATACAAATTTACGTCAAAATTTTTTTAACAAAAAAAACCCTTTTTTTCACTTTTGGCATCGCTTTTGGGGGTTGAAAAGGGATATATGATATCCATTTATTGATCTTCCAATCTTTTTTTTTTCATCCCCCTTTCTTGTAGAAATACAAAAAACAATGTGCTTTGATTCTGTAAAAATAACAACAATTTTTTTTCTGCTAAATTTGTTAAATTTTTTATGCTGTTTTTGTTTTTTTTTTCGTCTTTTAAGAAAATTAAATTCTTTTTTTTTTTGCAAAAAAATGTGTTAGTTGTTATTTACTTTTTGTTGGGATCTTTGCTTTTTAAAAAAAGATTTAAAATTTTAAAGTTTATAAAAAAAAAATAAACTTTCAATTTTTTTATCGGAACAAAAAAAGTGAGAAAACTTAAAACTTTTCTGTGGAAATTGGATTACCGGCTTTTTGTATTGAAAAATCTGACGTGTTTTCTTTGTTGACATTTTTTAAAACTCTTTTTAGAACATTTTTGTCTAAAAAACAGTTTTATAAATTTTCTATTGACTGTTTTTTCGAATTGTAGTTTTCATCTTTGAACTTTTTCATGTCCGACATTTTTTTTTTAAATTTCGTTTCAAAAATCATTTTAGCTTTTTATTGGAACTTTATTGAAATTTTTGCTGTTGAAATTTTTTCAAAAAATGCTCACAAAAACCATTTTTGATAGTAACAAAGAACATCATTTTTGGTTACTATTTTTTCAACGCCAAAAACACCTGTCAAACATTTTTTGCTTTTTTGCACTCTTTTTAAAACATAAAAATTTAAAAATTTTTTTTAATTCGTTGCTTTTTGATCAAAAACCTTATTAAACGGAAATCAATTCTTTTCTTTTTTTCGTTTGTTCTTTTTTATGTCTTTTTTTAAAATCACAAAGTTCACAATAAAATGTCCTTTTTATCAATCACTCCCTCCAAGGCCATTCATTTCTCCAACTTTGCCAGCCAACCTGTCAAAGTTTGGCCACCACAGACACAGTTGTTGTTATTTTTTATCATCACATGTATGTATATTACCCTCCATCATTAACAATCATTAACATCAGTTATTTTAACATTGATCTTTTATGTCACAAAGTTTTTCTTTTTTTATATGTATGACAAAAACATTTGCTTCAAAAAGTTAGACTTCAATTTCTTTTGTTTATTTTTGATAAAATATATTATATAATTATTTCAAAGATCTTTGTTTTTATAACGTTAGCGGGGGTATTTTGTTTTGCAAAAAAATTAAATAGTTTTTTGATAAGCATCTTTTAATTCCTTTGAGACATTCGAAAAAAAGTCATTCTAATGCGAATG
>JAQIXH010000225.1:0-16244 GCA_034700145.1 Panagrolaimus detritophagus
ACTTTTATCGAAATGTTATTCTTAATAACAAAGTTGTCGGATTTGGAATTAATTAATTAAATTTGTTTGAAAAAAAATGATAATAAAAATAAAAAATTATTGTGTTTGTTTTTGCAAATGAAATTATGAATTAACTATTTAAATTCATTTCAGTGGGGATATTAATAAAAAAAATTAATGGAAAGATAAACAAAAGTTTGCCGTTTTCATTTTTCCATGATTTGATTTTCAAAAATTATTGTCAGTTTGGAATCAATATGAATGATTCATCTAAAAATAAATGAAAAGTTCTTCGTTAAAATTTTTATCATTCGCTGAAAAGACTTTTTCACAGCTAAGGAGTGTAGTTCTTCGTTAAAACATAAAAGTTTGATAAGCCCCAATTTCCTTTCCCCAATTTCATTTTATCTGTTTGTGTTATTTTTTTTACGACCTTGCTAAAATAAAAATCTATTACTCCGTTTTCTGAAAAAATTTTGCTTTTTTATTTTATCGATTTATATTAACCGAATAATGGTTTTACATGTTGTTTCTTTGCCACATATTCAAGAAATTTGTTTCTATGATGACATAAAAAATATTTATGAAAAATTACCTTTTGATTTAACTTGTAAGGTTTTATAAATATTCAAATATATGTTACATTTAATATTGTGAATCCGTTATTCATGTGAATGGGTAGTCAATGTTGTGAATGACTAGTCAAACTTGTTAAAAAGACTAGTATTGTGAAAGGAAAATTTCAATCAAAAAAGACAAAATTAAGAGAAAAATCAATGAAAATATAAAATTTTCCTTTCACAATATTGACTAGTCTTTTTAACAAATTTGGCTAGCCATTCACAATATTGACTACCCATTAACATGAATAAAGGATTCACAATATTAACGATAACATATATATTTATTAATTATTTTAGTATTGCCTTGGGAAATTGATAAAGTAGATGAATACTTGAAAAAGATTTGTAATGTCTTAAATAGACCGATAGACAATTATTTCATTATTGTTGATTGGACTTATTTAAATGATATCCGGAAAACAATTATTGAAGCTTCCAAAAAGTATTATATAAAAAATACCTTTATTATAAGCAGGTTCTTTGCAGCTGCTTTAATTGCATCCGCTTGTATTTCAACAGATTCCCTATGGGTGTTTTTTCGCGTACCATTGCACTATTGTTGCATGCTTTGGGAAAAAGGCAAAAACGAAAAACTAGAATTTAAAAATCCAGTATTCCATCAACTTAATAGCGAAACTATCGATCCGTCAATTGAGGAATTGTCAATGTTAAAAAAAGATATGCACAATTTTAATGACGGTTTATCTTCTTCATCTCCTTTAGTTGTCCTCCATAAATCAGCAAGACTTGAAAAGGAAAACTTTTTTACTATTTTTCAAGGTCAAAAAGATATTATTTTTAAGAATCTTGAAAATGACTTTGCGCATGAATTTTTACAATGCATACAACATTTTTACAAACTCAATCAAGTTTTTGGAAATGTGATTGAAATAAGAGACAGTGATTATCTGGCTTCTTTTTACTATGAAAATTCTGTTCCTTTTGATTATGAAATCGAAGTAAATTATAGAACACGCAACACGGTATTAAAGGTATGTATCAAAAATGTAATGTTTACTGGTAGCTATTTGATATCTTGAAAGTATTATGGTGCATAGTCACAAAAATTATCAAAACGGCGAAATTTGAAAGTTTTAGTGCTTGTTAGAAAAAGCAACATACCGTAGTTCGTCAGATTCGTTTAAAATTTTAGTTCGATCCGACTTTTCTAAAATCAAAAAAGAAGGTTTTTACTAAACGAGGAAAAATAAAAAATCTTATGTAGAGTAGAGCAATAAAAATGCTGAGTTCATTCATTTTTATATTTTTACAGGTGATAGAAAGTGATTTATTTATTAAGAAAATTACTTTTAATAAGGCAGGCAAATGGCTTATTAATATAAATGTTGATAGAAATGGAATTTATACAATTACCACAAAAGAAAAATAGTCATTAAAAAACATGTTTCTACCAATTCTTACATTTTTGACAAATAAATCACAGACATTAAATGTTTTTAACCTTTTCCCAAAACTTGAAGAATATGATGCATCAATAAATGCTGTTGGAATTGATTTTGGCACATCTGAATGTTGTGCGTTTGTAATTAGAAAGCATGGACCAGATGGAGTTGTTTTGGATCCTATAACAAGACTCAGAACCTTGCCAACATATGCAACAATTGGCGCATCGAGACTATGTGGTCAAATTGTTTTTAACAGAATAGAACAAAATGTTCAACAAACAGCGTTTAATATCAAGCGTTTACTTGGAAAGAACGTTGACGAAATAGTAATGGATCCATTATGGTCTTTTAATATTTTAAATTATTATAATCAAATAGCATTATTCGGAGGAAACGTTGGAAAAACTACATGGTCTTTATCATCTGTTGGAATTTGTGCAAGAGTGCTGCGCGATATTAAATCAAAAATAGATGAATATCAAGGATGTTTGCTTGAAGATGTAGTAATTACTATTCCATCGTGCTATGATAAAAGGCAAAAAGATGCAACAGTTGATGCAGCTGAATTAGCAAGATGGAAACATGTTGAATTACTTTCTGAACCAATTGCTGCTGCATTTGCTTATTCGTATGAAAAAGAAATTCCAAATAATTCAATGATATTATTATTTGATTGTGGGGGTGGTACAACAGATGTTTGTATTGGGAAAGTATTAAACGAAAAACTTGAAATATTATGCGAAAATGGTGATTTTTTTATTGGTGGAAATGATTTTGATAAATTTCTAATTGATTATTTTAATGAAATACTGAAAGAAAAATATAACTTTGATGCGCTTAATTCTACCAAAAAATATCGCCTTATGAGAAAATGTCGAGAAATAAAACATTTTTTATCGGCTCATGAAACTGATAAGTAAGTTTCAAAATTAGGCACTTATTTAGTTTGTCCCCCCCTCCATTTTTCAATTACAAAAATTTGCATAAAATTATTGAGTTTTGTCTGAAAATTCAGAAGGGAGAATGGGCTGTTGCTTTTGCGAATGAAAAAAAAATTTCTGAGAGGGGGGGGGGGGGCAAACTAAATAGTACCCAAAATTATTTCCAAATCTCACACTTTTTTTATAGATTGGATGTTGATGATTTCATTTTTGATCACGATGACGTAATACCCATCACAAGAAAAATATTTGAGGATTTGTCTGATACATTGATTGTAAAAGCAAAAAATCTTATTGCAGAAACACTTGCAAAAGCAAAAGTAAATCATAATGATATAAAAATTGTTTATCAAGTTGGTGGTGGATGTCGAGTGCCAATGATTAAACGAATGTTATTAAAAATATTTCCAAATGCTATACATGAATGCAGTGTTAATCCAGAATGGATGGTTGCAAAAGGAGCCGCATTGTACTCATATTTTTTAAAGACTAAAAATAAAGTTGAAAAATAAAAATTTAAATTACCCTTTTACTTTTGAAAACAAAATTATTGTAAAAAAATAAAATAAAGTAACATATGTGAATAAAAAGAACAATATAAATTTTCAGAACAAATTCATAGTGAAATTGAATGGATTTTTCCAACCTTTTAAATTAAAAGTCAAAGTGTAAATAAAAAAATGAGTGTTTTTTGGAAAATTCTTCGATTAATTGTAGAAACACATTTAAATCCAAAAGAGATATGAAATTTTTATTTAAAAAAAATCAAGGCCGATTAACGGAAAAATGTGTTTTTTAGTATATAAAAATTCTTCCAAAAATTCTCTTTTTGCAGTCTAAAAACAGTTGGAAATTTTTAAATAGCAGAGTAGTTAAATGACAAATTTTACACTTTTTGTAATACTGAAATTATTTTATTAAGGATGATTCTCCAATTTTGCCGGCACGGAAAAACGATATGAAAATATAAAACAAATATATGAACAGCAGTGATTTATTTTTTGAGTCCTCGAACATTCGACTTTTTTGTTGCAAAAGATTTTCGAAACGGGCTATAAAGAAGTTTAATTTTTTAATCATTCTTTGACAAAAAAATGGAGGAGAAAAGAATTATTATATTTCGACTAATAAAATTTTTTTGGATGTTAGATTTACCTTTTATATAAATGAAATGGAACAAAGTGATTTCTCGTTATCATAAAAATATCGACATTTTTAAAACTTACAACAACAAATGTTTCTTTGAAAACCATTAAAGAAAAATTAAATGTTAGAACAAAGAAAATGGAACGTCAAATTAGTTGCGCAAACATAAAAAAAAGGAATCCAATCGAATTAGAATGCATAAAAAAATTGAGGTCGATTAAAAGAAAACATTTCTGAAAAAGTTTTTTTAGTGATGAATTCTCTGTTTTTCTAAACTTTTTGCAAAAATTAGGTATTTAAATTTTATTTAACAGTTAAATGAAACTGGATTTATTTTTATTCTTTGTAAATTTAATAATGTTTATTTATGGATGTTTTCCAAATCCAAATTCTACACCCGACGGCGTATGTCCAACAATGGTTACCGGACCAATGACGGATCCGGGTTGGTTTTGTTTTATTTAATGAATAAAAATGATCCTTTGTTTTTTTAGATTGTGATCTCACAAGTAAGATTTTGACGTCAATAAAACTCAAAGTGTTTTTTTAAAAGTTTTATTGAAATCACTTGTTAGACATTTTTTTTCATGCATTTTTTATCTCCAACTTTCATTTTTATTTCAAATTATTTTCTAAAATAGTTGAACTTAAAACTTTTATGTACACATTTTTTAGTTTCATGTAATGCATGTCCAGCAGTGCCATCTTATGATATTGCAAATTCTGGTGGAAGCTGCATGCAAATGACTTCCATGTGTACCATGAATAATATGGTTACAATTCAATGTGGCCCACCTTGTCAAATTGATATTGAACAAAGTGATGGAACAATTGTTAATACAATGATGCCAATGAAGATGCTTACATGTGATGCATCTGGTAAATATCTCACGCCGGGGGCTACAGATGTTGTTCGCTTTAGATGCAATTAATAAAGAATTCAATGATGGATTTTTGTAACTATAACAAATTTTTACAATGTTAAATAAAATTTAAAAAATCTACTTCTAATTTTTTGCTTTGATAAATAAATCAAGAGTTCGATGTTAAACTGTTACTCGAAGAATAATGTTCTAAAATGAAAGTATACAGGGTGATTCAAGAAAAAGTGGCCACTTTGAATGGTCGGCATTTTGTTTCTATTAAATATTTTCAAAAACGGACTTCGCAGTCGTTATTGACGTTTTTTGCCATTTTGTTTTTTATAAAAAAATCAAAAATTCCGGAAAGAATTTTTCACGATTTCACTAACCCCCCCTTGTGAAAAAAAGTCAATGAAAAAAATTTTTCAAAACAAATTGTAAGCGAAATCATGAAAATTTTTTCCTGTATGATTTTTTTATAAAAAATAAAATGGCAAAAAAGGTCAATAACGACTGCGAAGTCCGTTTTTGTAAACTTTTAATAGAAACAAAATGCCGGCCATTCAAAGTGGGCACTTTTTCTTGAATCACCCTATACATTTATTTTGACAAACTATAAAATTATGGCAAAAAATTATAACATTTAAAAAATTAGTCTTTGCCACCTATGAGTGAGAATTAAAAATATCAATGCTATTTGATTTTCATAAAATGACACTTTTTTTTTCAAAAATCAATGCACTTCTTAAAATTTTTCAATGGAAACATAAAAAAAACGGTACGCAAACTTATTGCAAAAAACATTAATTGAAAAAAATCTGCAGTGTCAACGGAGCATTTAAAAAATTTTCGCCGATTAAGAAAAACATTAATTTTACTAATTAAAAATGGTGAAAAGATTTTTTAAGGATGAAACACCTTTTATCCGTTTTTTTTCACAATTTGTCAACGATTTTCTAATATTTTCTTTTTTATTTTATGCAACATTTAAATGGAATTAAGATATTTTTTGTTTCTTGTAATTTTAATGCCATTCATTTATGGATGCTTTCCAAATCCAAATTCAGGCGATGGCCGCGATGGCACATGTCCCACAATGGTTACTGGACCAATGATGGACCCGGGTTGGTTTTGTATTTTTTGTTCAATAAAATTAATTCTTTTTTTCTAGATTGTGATCCCACTGGTAAAGCTTTAGAATATTAAATAAAATATTTAACATTTCTTTTGTAACAATCTGTTTTCCGTTTTTTATTCCCGTCAATAAAAAATTTCCTAGTATACAAATTTTTCAGTTTCATGCAATAACTGCCCGGCTCATCCACCTTTTGATCCTATAAATTCGGTAGGTTGTATGCCTGCGATGTTTTCACCATGTTCTATGAATAATAGAATTATGGTTGATTGTGGTCCTATGTGCATGGTTAGCGTCGAACAAAGTGATGGCACAGTTGTTATGACATCAATGATGATGATACAAATTATATGTACAGGTTCTGGAAGTTATACTGCAGCTGGTGTTACAGATGTAGAAATGATAAGATGCAATTAATAAAAAGTTTTTTCAACTGTTTATTTTTTTAAAATTTACATCATTTTGCAAATTTTAATAAACTTGTTTATTATTGTTCCAATCAAACAAACATTTACTTAAAAAAACAGAGAAAACTTCGTAAATGATAATGATCAGGGCTGTGCAAACGCGGTTTTTTTTCTATTGTTTTTTTCTTTCGTAAATTTTCGTAACGCGGCTTAACCGCGGACTGACGCGGAAAAACCGCGTCCGCACGCGGTTTTTTCCGCGCAAAGGAGGCTGAAAAAACCGCGTGTGGATGCTGTTTTTCCGCGTTTCGAGTGCTATTGTTCTTCATTTTTCCGCGTCAGCGCGGCGCGTTTGCACAGCCCTGATAATGATCTCATAAATGATGAGTTCGTCACTTTTTAGTTTTCAAATCATTATCGGCGGATTTTTATCCCCGGGGCTTTTTAGTGTTTTAATAAAACGTAAAACATGTTTTAAGCAGATTAATACAAACCCCATTATTCACCTCAACTTTAGCAAATTTGTGATGGATGTTTTTTTTTAAACCTACCAACATATAAAACCGTTGAGAAAATTTCTAGTCAAAATAAATTGCTGCCAAATCAATAATGGATTATTTACTTTTTGAAATGACAGCAAAAAACAGAATTTTGTCACTTCTTTGCCACTATTTATGGGTCATATATGAATAAATGTTAAAACTTTTTCAGTCATAAATTTTTTCGTACACTGTTGAAATTTGTTGCTAAATGTAAGACAAAGTTTCTCGTTTGATCTACACGCATCATGTGAGTCAAACGAAAGAAGAATGATAAGAAAATTTGTGCTTGTTGCCTTTTTTTGCAGTCTTTAAGTTTTTTTTCGATGGAATAATTTTTTTGCTTATCGCTTGCGTTCTCAAAGAGTTTTTTTGGGCAAGATTGTGTTTTGATATAATAATAAGCTTTTAAACAAATCACGGTCGTGTTTGTCGGTATTTTTGAGAGAATATAATTATGGAAAAGCTTGTTTTATCATTTTTAATATAAATGTTTTTTTGCTTTATTTTAAAACTAAATACACAGAAAAAATTTTAAACAAAAAATTAAATTATTTAATTATCTTTCAACAAAATATCGTATGCATAAAGTAATCCTTCATAACCTGTTGCCTAATAATGGTATAGTGTATATCAACAGAAAAAAACTCAAATTGTTGCTTACCTCATGAAAATGTTTTTTTATAATTGTAGTTTGTAAAATGATTGAATTTGATTTAAGAAAATTGACGCTTGCAGCTGCTTTTTCTATTAAAGAACCACGTTTTTTTCTTAAGCTATCTTTCTCTTTTTCATTATTTAAAATTTTCGTTTGGTTTATCTCAACAATGCCTGAAACTGTTTATTATCAGAAAATTTTAATCCAAAAATCCTCTCACTTTTGTATTCCATAATACTTTTTCGAATTTCTCCAGTGTTTTCGTTGAAAAATGTTTCGCTTTCACTTGAATACCTGAAATCTGTTAAACAATTTTCGCAAAATAGTTTTCCATCTTTGTCTTTTTTCAGTTTTTTGTAGGTGTGAGTTATAAAAACTTCTTCATCACATGCTTCTGGAAAAGCTTCCAGAAACTGAAGACGATCGTCTCCATAATAATCTTTTGTTTGTTCGCACTTTGTACAAACTTCATATTCATCTTTTCTTTGTTGCCAATTGGCAGGCCCTTTAAATGTTTGAAGTTGTGTTTGTAGCTTTTCAATATTACGACAAGCGTCGGTAATTTCATCAGTATATATTTTTTTCTCGATTTCTTTTTGTTTGATTTCTTGATCAGTACTAAACAGGGGTTTACTTATGCTAGCAATAGTAGCATGTGCTTTGAAAGCTTGAGATATTATACTAGTATCGCTTTCAGAAATTTTTTCACAATGTTTAACAAAATTTCGGAATATCTTAGCGTTTTGATTATATTTATCCTGTAATATTCGAAATTAAAAAACACTATAATATAATTTGCTTACTTCTTCATCAGAACATTCAGTGCTATTTAAATTAACTGAAATATGGGACGATAAAAGATGTTTTTTAATTTTTTCATCCATGTTACTATCTTTGAAACATTCATTAAGTAAGTGTTTTCTTTCGGCAGCCTAAATTGCTTATAATTTTTTGTTTGTGTCACTGCTACAGAAAAAAATTCTTAATTACCTTTACATCATAGGTAAAGCAAAATAAAATATTTTTTACAAATGATTGGGGTATATATGACAGATATTCCATTAACCAGTAATTTGAGAGAAGTTGTTCTTTGTCTTTAATTACAATGCAAATTGCATTTAACGATCCATATTTTTCCGCATAATTAAAAGTTTCTTCCAAATGTTTTTTATCTTCTTCAGTTCCACGTTTATCACGTATACCGGGTGAATCAATAAATGACAGCGCATATTTGCCATACGAAAGGGTATAAGCTTGACAAGTTGTTGTTCGAGTTTCTTCATCTTCATCATCACTCAAGCTTAAATATTCTTCGTCGGATATGCTTCGGTTAATCTCTGCAAAATGATTATTCTTTTTTAAATCGGGATGTTTCGACGTTTCAGAACATATCATTTTTGCAGTTTTTATTAGTGTTGTTTTTCCTGCTCCAGTTTCCCCCAACAACAAAATATTAATTTTTTTTCTTTTTTTGACATTCAATAAATGTTTTTCCAATTCTTCTTTTGAAAATTTTACATACACATAACCATGCATGTGATCGTCACATTTGAATTCGTAGTTTTCAATGGTTTGACATCCACAGCAACAATAAAATTTGTCGTTAAATCCATATTCAAGTAATGAAAAGCATTTAACGCAATACCAACGACAACACTTTTTAGAACATTGTCCTCCATTTACTGAGCTTGCACATGGCATATAAACAGGGCTTCGGTTATCACAACTGAGATCAGATTTTTCATGAGCTGCTGTGCATCGAACTGAACAAACAGATTCAAACAGTTTTATTTCTTTAAAAATATTTTTTTCTACAAATTTTCCATTAAAAATTTTATGAATTTGAATTTCAGCAGGTAAATTTTGATTTCTCTGGATCTCGGGGGTTATATCAAAATCAATCATACAAAACATGTGTTCATCTTTATGTTGCTCATGAAGTTTGGAAAAGTATGGATAATTTTCCAACCATTTTTGATGACTATCTTTTTTACTTTTAAATGAATATGCAAGTACGTAGATATCCTTCTTTGAAATTAGCATAATTGATTCAAATGCAGCGAAATTTTTTATAAAGAGTATGCCTTTGCTGGTGACATCTCGCAATAGGGTTACTCTTTCTTCCATCGTTTCAAACAATGAAAGAAATTCTTTCACTTTTGATGATGTTGCATTAGATTCTTTTTTAAACTTCTCGATTATTTCCAGAAGTTCAATTTGCTCGGCTTTGCCAGATCTTATTTGATTTAACTTTGCAGCTATTAATTGTTGAAATTCCATAAATGAGATATCAAAGGCGTTCAAAAACTCTTTTACTGTGTTAAGCTCATTTGTTGTAACGAATTCAGTATTGCTCGTCATAAAATTTTGTAATGTTAAGAGATCAAGTCGCGAAGATTCGATTTCTGTAAACTGTTGTTCAACTTTAAGTACAGCGGTACTTTCAATTTTATGAAATACTGCGTTATTTGAATTAACATAACCTTAAACATTAAGGTTATTAATCAATGTTTTCGAGTTTTTCAAAATTATTACCCAAACTTTCTTTTAATTCTTTTAAAGGCAACAAACAGAATTCTAATGGACGTCCATTACCATTTTCTTTGATTTGTTCTGGCAAATTATGAATGATATTTAAAGCTTCTTCTGCATTTTTTGGAGTTTTTGTATTCGAAATCACATCTGCATTAACACTCCATCGTATTTTTGTGACTTTAGAAAGATCAAAGCTTTCTTGTTTAGCATTTCCTTGAATAGCGGCATCACTTAATGCCATTTCTCCTATTTTGCCTAAGTTTGCTTTTATTGCTCCAGCAAAATCCGTTTTTCCAATTTTTTCATCATTTTCAATAAATAATTCAGCAATTGCATTTGCACCCCATTTTAATCTTGTAACAACATGAGTGCCTTTGAAGCTATCAATCCTTTTATCATAAATATCACAAAGTGCCATATCATTTATTTCGATCCTTTGCTCTATTGTATTTGTAAATAAAGCAAATGTACAGCGTACTTCTTCTTTATTAGTAGTTTGGTTTTTTATAAATTTTGCAGATCCAGATATATTTGGGAGCATATCACATAATAAACTCAATTTAAGTTCTCCATCTAAATTAAGCATTGACAATTTTGAGGTAGTCGAATTAGAAAAGTCATAATTCCATGATTGATTTGTAATATCTTGCTTTCGAATAACTTCGTTAGGAAGCTCTCTAAATATATATTTTTTATTGGGCTTTGAATAAACACTTTTCGACTTACTTTATAAAAATATTAAGACCTGTAAATTTTTCAGTTGCAGCATCATAGCAATCACCGAGAGAAACTGATCTTCCCAAACTTTGTTTCCAGATTGTTTCATCCATTCTTCTAAAAATAAGTTTGTAATTAGCATCACGGTATACCATAATATAAAATGAATTTATTTTTTTAAGATTATAGGCAAAAGCTTTGAAAAAAGAAAAAAATGTGTGGAAATAAATAAGTGGAATTGAAAAATCAATATTTTGTTTCCTTTTTATCTCTCAATAGTTTGTATAAAGTAAGCAAGAAAAATACACAAAATGAAGAAATTTTAAACAATGTTTTAACACAAAGATATTTAAAAATGCAGGAAAAAACGCATTACTGAATCCTTGAAAATAGCACATGACTTTTTAATACTTCAAAATATATTTTAACGTCCTCATTACTCATGCTTTCATAAGAAAACATCACAGCAGTCAAGCGCTATCTTATCAGATAAAACCAACAGTGTATTTTCGACAAAAAAACATTTCTTAATTTTTTTTGAAACAAGCATACTATTCATAGGAACCAAAAAACATAAAATTTGTTAAAATTTTGACATGAATAAAATAGTCAGTTTATAGAAAACCATGTTGCAGTTAAAACTATGAAGGTAGTAACTGTAACCAGCGGTTTGTCACACTTCTTTTTAAAACAGAGGTTAACAAAAAAATCAATTTTTGAGAAAAGGGGTTTTATCGTGTCAAAAGATTGTTAAAAGTCACTTTCAAGCCCGTATCCAGGAATTTTTTTCGGAGGGGGCCACCGTACGATAAATTTTAAAAAACGCTGATGACCGCCAAAAAGAAAAAGTCATTTTCCGTCTGAGATCATTTTTTTATTGATCAAAACTTCAAAACTTTATTTGAGCAGTTTGGTGATAGATAACTGTTATTTTTTATGTTAAAATCGTTTCTAACGACCTCAAAAATGGTTGGTAGTAAGCTTTTGTCATAAAAATCGATATAACGGTTGTTTGAACAATTTTGTTGGAACACTTATATATCGACATTTGATATAATAGCATTATATCCTTCAATTATGCATTATAAAGCATGCTAAGAGCTTTAAGATGGTAAAAGAAGGGTGAAGGAACATCAAATTGGTATCAAAATGCATATTATTTATAAATGCATAAACATGAAGAAGCAGCGATCAAGATGCGTTTATTGATCAGGTAAGTTTTTTTTCGTTTTAAATGATATATTAATGTTTTTGCTCTTTCAGATACATATGAGAAGTATATGTAACCACTTTGGATCAATATTTATGTAATATATCAACTCTGTCGGTTTTTGCATGTTTATGTATATATAAAGGTACTCCACTATTACTGTTCAAAAATCCGTTATACGGAATATATTCACACAAGCTTACTACCACCCATTTTCAAAGTCGTTGAGAACGATTTGCAACACAAAAAATAATAATATTGGACCCACAAATGCTCAAAAAAAGTTTTAAAGTCTTTTAAGACTTTAAAACTGTTCAGCTTAAAAGCTGAACAGCATGAAACTTTTCAGGATGTCTTTATTTTTTAAAATAAATCTAAAAATTCTTTTTTTGTTGCTTTTGGCTGGTGAATAAAAAAGTTTATTAAGAATACGGTTACAAATCATCAACAATGATAAAATATTTTTGTTTAACAGCAGGTCTTTTCAAAAACCTTAAAAATTCCAAAACTGTATGATACCATGTTTTTAATAAGCTTTCATTCATATCTTGTAAACTCTTGGGTTCGTCTAAAAGATGTTTATATGCGTCATTGTCGAAAATAAAGATGTTGTCATATCCATTTTTGAATACAGCCTTGCGTTCTTTGTAATACTCCGCTACAGCAACAGTGATGCGTAGTGTGATTGGTATCACATTAGAAGCGTTGTGGATTATAAACAATACTATTCTTTCTAAATCTTTATTGGAGAAATACGATAAATGCCTGATGATTGTTTTTTCATAATTCGATTCACCATTGATTTCTACAACTAAACAAATAGCATCCACTTGTTTAATGTTTTGAATCCAATTAATGGTGGAACACATGCTGTGAGATGCAGAAAAAAAATCAATGACACTGGTTATTAAAAAATTATTTTTACTGTAAGTCACAAAAGTTGTTAAATTTTGTGGTAGTGCAATATTTTTCTCATCAAAGATTTTATTTGTGCCCAAACGTTTTGCCAACGTAAACCAATTTGTTGGGGTTATTGAATCAGACAGACTAGATTTAATAAAAAAATCAGGAATTCTGTTGTTAACGTTGTCATATATAAATGTGTAATATGTTTGGAAAGCGTTGATTAAAAAAGGAATACTCCAACAATTCAAATTGACGAGCACAATGTTATTCATTGTTTGTTGAAATGCGGATATACCATGTCCATAATGACGATTTATAAATTTTTCCAAGTTAACATTTTTTTTATCGACGCTGGCACAAAGTTTCATATTGGAACTATTTGAAGGTGCATTACATAAATTAGTACCTTTCTGCGTTATCTGTTCTTTGTAATTTACTTGTTTTGTAACTTCTTTTCCCTCTCCTTTGGCAGTAGCTTTTAAAATGGCATTGCCATCAACTTCAAGCCCAAGGGTAGCTTTAACTTTTTCGGCACGTTTTTTTGGTAAACCTTCAAGTTTAACATCCATGATGAGATCATTTTTACCAGCTAAAAGTCGTTCACCTCCATAGATCTAAAAGTGGATGAAATGAATATGGGATTTTGGGTGGCGGATACAAGAAATCCGACAACATAGGATTTTAAATATCCGCCATATGTATAATCCATTAAGTATATCTTAGATGGCTAACAACTTTTTTCGCTTAAAATACTTCTTCGGATTGTAGGATTTCTTACATCTGTTACGCCCAGATCTTACAACGGGCGCCCAGATTGCACAACCCTATAAGTATTAGTGTTAAGGGGCTGTCCAGATATGACGTCATACAAAAACCGGGTTTTTTGGACCCCTCCCCCCTCCGTCATATTTTTTCCTTTGATCTTTTGCCGCACTTCAAAGCGGCGTCATCAGCGGCTGTACCCCTCCTGTGGACGGTTGTAAGATCTGGAGGTAACATATATAATAACTTTGAGAAACTTTGTGATCTCTAAAGAGCTTACCGGTATTATAGATGATCGTTGATTGTCTTCAGATGTTGTTAGCTCAAAACTGCTTTCACATGGTAATTCAGTATTTGCCGATAAAACAGGTTTAAACTCTCCATCAGTAATTTCAACTCCAATACTCATGGGTAAAACTTCAACAATATTTATTTCAAGGATTTCCGGTCTTTTTGAAGCTTTCATGCATGCTGCAGCATACATTGCTGCTCCAACTGCAACAACTTCATCTGGATTTACAACTTTTAAAAATTTTGTTTCATCCGAAAATATATTTTTCAGCATTTTTGCAACCATTGGCATTCTTGTTGAACCACCAACAAAAAGGACATGATCAATATCTTTTGCTTTTAAGTTTTTAGACTTAAGAGCTGTAAGGCATTCTGATTCTATCTTGTTTAGAAGAGTTTTACTTATTTCTTCAAATTCACATCTTTTAAGAATATGAGATTCTGCAGTTCCAAAGATGTCTGACAAAGTAACACTAAAAAAGAATTTAGATTGGTTTTTGTAATTTCTTGCTTTTTTGTGACCCAGTTTGAAATAATTTGCTAGAGTTACTTTTAATAAATTTATTATATTCAATGAAAAATAAAGCTTACAGTGTTTCTTGACTTGATGTTAAAGCCTCTTTAACAGCTTGAGCTTGAAGCATCATTTTGAACTTTTTCTTTTCATTTAAATTTTTTACATCTTCAGCGGAAAGTTTCTGTTTCATCCATTCGAAAATTAAATGATCAAAATGTCTTCCTCCCAAATTAAAAACACCTCGAACAACTAAACTTGTGAAACAGTTTTTTGAAACTGACATAATTGTAGCATCAAACGTTCCATCGCCTAGATCAAAGACAAACAACTTTTCACCATCCATGTATTTACGCTGCTCTAAACCATAGGCAATAGCAGCAGCTGTTGGTTCTGTAATAATCCGAATAACATCAAGATTTGCATATTTTGCTGCTTCTTGAGTTGCCTTTTTTTGTTCCGTCGAAAAATATGCCGGGACTGTTATTACAGCTTTTGTTAGCTTTTGACTGAATCGTTTTTCTGCAATATCTATGATACTTTTTAGAATTTCACCCGAGACTACAACTGGTGAAAGTGGCTTTGTAATTTCATTAACAATATATTCACAAAGATTTCCTTTTGCTTGATTTCCTTCCAATTCGAAATCCCATTGAGCTTTAAATTTTTTAATTAAAGGATCGGTAGCTTTTTGGGCTAATATCCGCTTTGAATCTAAACGTTTATATATCTTTTTGGTTATAATTTCAGATTAAATACATACCGTAATAAACATTTCGCGGATTTGTTCCATTTTTATCCTTTGCTGATTTTCCAACACATGATTCGATTCCGTCAAAATAATAATAAGAAGGTGTTGTTCGTGAGCCTTGGAAAACGGTTACATTAAACAAATACTGTTGTATTTTTCAACAAAACTGGGTTTTTCATCAAAGCTTTGCTTTAGTAAAAATTAAAACTATAGTTTTTAAACCTACCAAGATCATTCACAACAACTTCGGTTTTTTCATTCCACCAAACTGCGCCGCATGTTTTTGTATACCCTAAATCAATCCCAAATGGGATGTCATTTTTTTCCATCATTTTAATGTCAAAACTTCAATAAAAACATAAAATTTTGCTAGCCAAAATAAGTGTACTATCGATTTTTTTATTTTCATTTCTTATCAGGAAAGTGTCATTGAAAACACCGTTATTAGCATTTTGTTCAACATATTTATTATCGTTATAATAGATACTTTGAACAAAATTAATCTCGTATAAACTTATTCCAAACAAATTGTTGTTTTTTTCGTTTGTATTTCGTTTGTGTTTGTATTTTCTATAAGTATGTGCATAATAAAACGGACAAAATTGTTAACACCATTAGAGTTTTTATTTAAAGAAAGAAACAAAAATGATACCAAATAAATCAAAGCTGTCAATCACGTTCTTAGTATTTTGGGGCATAATTTTTATTATCACTTGATTGTAATAAAAAAATTGTTGTTATTTATTTAAAACCTTTTTAAACAATGTTTTTTGGCAGAAAAATAAATCAATATGAATTTGTTTCAACTTTACTTTTTCGTAATTCAATTTTAGCATGTTT
>JAQIXH010000226.1:0-16242 GCA_034700145.1 Panagrolaimus detritophagus
AAGTGTACTTTGAGCTTAAGAAGCGGTTCGTTCAAAAAAGTCAAAAGGGAGACGGCACACAAAAAAATAGATTTGGCCCAAATTTGGTCTATAGGTAAAACAGCCACGGGGAAGACGACTGGCTTTCCCATTTTTGTTTAAAAATATTTCCTACTGTAGTTACAGTAATTATGGTAGCACAATTTTCAAAAATCGCCAAAAATCAGGAAACATTTTTGCAAAAATGGAAAAGCCAATCGTCTTCTCCGCGGCTGTATTACCTATAGACCAAATTTGGACCAAATCTATTTTTTTGTGTGCCGCGACTTTTTGACTGACTGCCAGAGTGCGTCTTAAAAACAAAACCATAAATTATTCACCCAAAAAAAGGAAGAAACATTTTTGAGTGTGCATCAATCAATAAATTGTATGACGGTTGACTTTTATCGGTTGTTTATTCTCTTTTTTTCTCTCTCAAAAAAACCTTGCAATAAAAGAAATAGCATTTTTTTAAATCCCTATATGTTACAACTTTTAAATGTCTAAACAATGTTATACTTGTTTCTTAAAGGATCATTACACTTTTGAATGTTCTTATCCGTCAATAGGTAAACAGCTAAATATTGATAACATTAATATTAAAATATAAACATTTTTAGAATCGGAATTATTTATCCCAAAAATTAATCAAGTATTAATTTCACGATTTTATCAAATGTTGACTCAGAAAGAACGATTTAGTTTTGCGTTTTCATCACCTCAAGCTTTGAATTTAATCAATATTCAACCCGTTCATATTCATCGGATTATATTTTCAAGCAAAGATAAATATCATAAAGATTATGAGTTTTTGCCTACTGAAAAATCCGTAATCACAAATCATATCGAACTTATCAATGTTATTTCTTACAAAAAAAATATGGCCATGTTTTTTAATTTATTAAATTCAAATGTTAATACACTTGCAGCAATAATTGTAACATTAAAACGTTGCAAATTTTCATCTCAAGATTTCCTTTTACTTTTATCACAAGAAACAAAAGAACTTATTTGTTGGGATGTTGAATTTTCTTCGGATATTAATTTTATTGAAATTTTACAAAGAATGCCAAATGTTTTGAGAATAAAAATTTATAATACAAATATTTCATTTGATTCAAATTGGCTCGAAAGATTATTAAAAGTAAAAGATGAAACTTATTTAAAGCAACTTAAAATTGATACAGATAAATTTATGTTTGATGGGAAAATCAATTTTAGTTGGTTTTTTTCTTATATAATTTTTATATCAAAAAATTTTTTTAGGTGGTGTCTTTATGAAATATGTTTAAAAATGTGAAGTTGGCAGTAAATATTTCTATCATAATTTTTTTTAAATATTTTTATCCGACTAAAAACAACAAAATTTTCCAGTGTAATATTTTTTCGAATTATTTTATTTTGCAAAATTTTTAAAGAATAAAACAGTTAAAAAACTGATAGGCGCTTACAAATGCCATTATTATCATTATCTCCACAACCACCGGCGTGCAATTTATTAAAAACAATATCGTAATATCCGCAGTTGTTCCAAGTTCCATATGGATCTCCATGATTCCATGGCCTATAATTAAACGGAGATCCATCTGTAAAATTCCAAGTTGTTTCGTTATCAGCAGAATATAATCCCAGCCACATACTTTGAAGATGACCGTATTGAAGATTATCGATAAAAGTACTACTTAAAAAGTTTAATTCATTTTGATCATGGAAGGACGTTAAATGGGCATTGTTAAAACGACAAAATTCTTCTGATTGGGTCCAATTAACTGCAGGTGTTACAGTATAACATGAAGAAGTATTTGCATTGTAGAACCATCCGTTTAAACAATATGGTGATCTTTGGGTTGTTGAAGTTATGGGTGCTGGAGATGGATGACTTGTGACAGAAGACTTCTTACACATTCCGTAATTTAAAGTTGAACAATTTATATTTTCAAAATAATGATTATATTGAAAAGTATGAATTTGAACACATTGTGAACTATCATGAGATTGATAATTTTTCCAATTTATGTAATCTACTGTTGAACCATCTGTGTATTGCCAAGTTGAATTCCAATCTATCGGGTTATTCTTTGAATAAAGTCCAATCCACATATCGCCATTGTAAATTGCTAAAAAAATCCAACTTAAAATTTGCAAGTATTTTAAGAGAATTTTTTTTGTTTTTTTCGCCGAAATTTCGACTTTCGGAATTTTCAACCCTGGGAAAAAATTTCGAAGACCGCCTATGTGAGGCTAAATGTTATACACTTTAATAGCCCAGTATGTGGGGAATCAGAAAATATATGCCTTATCCCTATAAACTGGCAGATTAGGGATTCCGAAATAAAAAGGTGCGCGCTACTAACATCTCCAACATCAACCGATAGATAAAACTCATGCATTTTTTGAGATATCGACTTCCGGTCTTTTGTTTTATGAAAAACTATGTTGGTAGATGATTCTGGGCATTTTCGGATGTGATCTCGAAATTTGCGATTAACTGGAAATTTCAAAAATTAGCAACATATCCAACACCAAAAAAAATTCGTTTTTCTGGCAAAACTCAAGCGATTAACATTGTGCATGAACATAACGGAAAAAACCAATTAAAATTGGTCTTACTTTTAGTAAAATTAACTTCAGATTGACTATGAACAGACATAAGATGTGCCCCAAATGATTTACAAAGATCTTCAGTTGTTTGCCAATTAGGTGTTCCAGCTAAATAATAGCATGAATTAGTTTCTTCAAAATACATCCATTCATCGGGGCATGGTTTTGTTGGTTTCATTGTGGAACCGGTGAATGCGGTTTCATCATTTTTACAAACGTAAGATTTTTTTAATTTACAGTCTACGGCATTCCATAAACCACTTCTAATATCAAAAGCTCCACAAAATGCTCCCGAAGGAGGTGGACTTTTCCATTCATTAAAATCAAAAACTGACCCATCTGTCCAATTCCAAGACTCTGGTAAATTATTTGATTTTGCACCCAACCAAAAATCTGATTTAAAATTTTTTGTGTAATTTGCTTCGACTAAAATTTGTTGATTATCTTAAATAATTTAGCTTAAAAATTTACTAGATAAAAATGAATTTGTAAAACTTTCATGAACAGAAGTCAAATGACCACCATTTGCTACACATCTTTTTTCGGCATTGTTGAACGTTGCTTTTTCGGCAACCAAAGTGTAACATTTTGATGGGGAAGTTTTAGGCCACTGAACTGTATTGCCAGGGCAATCCGCAAAAGCGGTGACAATAAAAACGATAGCAAAAACCAATCGAAACATATTTTATTTGTCTTTTCCGAGATGATAATAATATTTATACAATAAAAAAGGGGGAATTTTTTGTCCGTTATTATCTTTTGCAAAAAAGGGTGCAGTTTGATGTCAATGGAATTAATCTCAGGTTAAGAAGTTAGAAAACACACTTAAAGGCTAGAAAGCACAAACTTTTTATTCTTGATGCAGCAAATGAGTGAAAAAAATGGAATGACAGAGGGGATTAAAAAGTTCAATGCTTTCAGAAAAAATAAACAAGATAAAAGCGAACAAAGTCTTTAAAACATTTATCGACTTATTTTTGTTTTTTGGTACAAAGGTGAAAATAATTTATGGAGAAAAATCGGATGTTTCTTTTATTCTAATCGTTTGAAGCACTTCTTCTTGTTCAAAAGGGAGTGAACGGTTTGATAAACTTTTCATTTTAACACTTTTTTTCAAAATCTCATGTACCTGAAAATCATGCAAAAAAACAATAGAAAAAGATCCTGATCCATTTCGAAAAAATGTTGAAAATGAAAAATGTATCGAAACCACATTTAATGAATCTTCTTGAAAAACTTGATTATCAGATACAGTTATAAAGATTTAATGAGACTTAAGACTCCTCCTTCAACAACTGAATACTTACTTTGAACAATTTATTATAAAAATTTTATGTGAAATTCTTCTCTTTAAACATCCCATTTTAGGATGTTCTCCACGACCTATCAAAAGTTTTTAAAGTAAATTTAAATTTTTCTAGTTAAGAAAATCATACAACAATATTCCTGATGCAATGGTATCCAAAAAAATATGTTTAGTGGTAAAAAATTTTTTTTCCGATTTTCATCGTGGTATACGGTAAAAATCAAAAATTTTTCGAAAGTGGTTTTTTCGCTTTTAAATAAAATAAATTCAAACAAAAAATGTGGGCAAACAAAGAAGGTGTTCAATGGAGATTTTATTCATTTAATTATCATTTTTGTTCAATATACAAAAAAATCTGTTTTAAAATTTTATTAATCAACAAAACCAATCAAAAATACAAATCAATGTTTTAAAACATTTTTACGGTATTCAGAATTTGCAAAATATAAAGATGATGACATTTTATGATTTAATCTTCCAAAAACAAGAGGCGGCCAAAAATCCTTTAATTTTGATTCAAGAATTTCATTCATAATTGTTTCACTCCTTTGTTCTCCAAAGTGCCAATAAAAAGGAAGGGAAACATCCATACTTTTATTTTTCTAAAATCAAAAACGTTAAACAAATTTATAAAAATATATCATACTTTTAAAAAAAATTGATAAAATGTTTCAATATCAAAATTTCTGCCAATATCAAATAACGCAAGTTCTTTAAGTTTGAAAAAATGTGGAATTTCTAATATTTCTTTAACAGTTGTTGAAGTAATATCTGAGGTATTAGATTGACGGCTAAAAGAAATTGTATTTCTTAAATTTTTAAAATTATAACACAACTTACAATTTTTGATTTTTGATCAATGGAAGTCTTTTAATAATTTCTGCTAAAGAAGCTATTGTTCCGTCTTCTTTTTTTACAGTTACATTGTGGAAGTTACATATTTTAGCGGATGAACCAAAAAGCATTAATTGATCAATTGTAATAACTTTGTTTTGGACAGCAAAATACACAACATTGGATTTAAGATTTTTTGGAATTATCAATGGTTTAGCATTTTTTGATTTAACTAATGAAAAAATTCTCATACTTTTGGCAACCCAAATCATGTGTGAAGTTAAATCGATCTGATGCCGATGCTTATAATCACATCCTCTTCCATTCATTTGCAAACATGTGTACCATTTATTACCATAATGCGTTAAACAATGAAGGGATAAAATTGGATTTTTTTGATAAAAATATTTACAACATTTTATTAATTTTTGATATACTGTAGGTGTTCATGGATTCTTTGAAATATAATAAATAATAGATTGTTCTGGAATCGAAAAATTTTGTCGAATATTCATATTTAAATTTGATGGATTTAAGTTTTATTTAAAGTTTTGCCAAGATTTTGATCAGATATTTTTTCAATCAGTTGAATAAAAGCAAATGAAAAATAAAGAAAAATAAGAAGGTTTTTTAATTCAGCACAACTAAAAATAAAGAAATTTAAGTTTGCTTTTTGCAAAAGTACAAGATGATTTTATGGATCAATAAAATTCACAAAGGTTTAGTTATTTAACGGTCAATAAAAAGCACACACTCACTTTCCGCGGCATGCATTTATTTTTGATCATATTATTAGTTGTATGTTTTTTATTGGTGAATCTTTTCAATAACATTAGTGGTCAAAAATAAATGCATGCAGTGGAAAGTGAGTGTGTGCTTTTTATTGACCGTTAAATAACTAAACCTTTGTGAATTTTATTGATCCATAAAATCATCTTGTACTTTTGCAAAAAGCAAACTTAAATTTCTTTATTTTTAGTTGTGCTGAATTAAAAAACCTTCTTATTTTTCTTTATTTTTCATTTGCTTTTATTCAACTGATTGAAAAAATATCTGATCAAAATCTTGGCAAAACTGTAAAGAAAACTCAAATCCATCAAATATGAATATTTAAGTAAACGATAAATGTTATTTTTTCTGTAGGATTAAGCTTTCAATTAGCGTATAAATGAGTTATAACATATATTTAAGTAGGATGATTTTAAAAAAGCATAATCCGAATTAAATAATGTTTAAAAAAAAGATATAAAAAAAGTCTTAATTTTTTCTAGAAAATATGAAACTGCTTTTTAATATTTTAATAAAAAAGAATCCACACTTCAGAAAAAGTAACACACATTCGTTAAAAACAATATCAAGGAAGAAAAGGTGAAAAAAGATAAGAAAGCTTATACAAAATAAATAAAATTTCGACCCTCCATAATATTAATACCATGATTTAAATGCTCTTATGACAACCAGAATCTAAAAACCTTAACACAAAAAATAAAAACAAACAGAAACCCAGTCCAGTCCCCCAAAATTTTGAGCTTTGGTACATATGTTTCAGATATATATTGTGTGATATATGTTTCAAACCATAAAAAACTTCGACATCTGAAACTTTTTCTATGGATGAACCCCAAAAACCCGAGTTGAAAAACATCGTAAAAAAGCTAAAATTGCTGATGATGATTGGAATTGTGAAAGCATCAAAGGAGTATTTAATTGTGTAACATCACAGTCGAATCTCGTTATAATAAATTCCTAATCTTGAAGGTACTAATCGTCGATATTGTAAATTAACGACATCATCTTCAAATTATTCCAATATTATCTTTTTGAATTTTAAATAATGGTACTTTGTTGATGTTTCAGCTTCTAAGGTTATTCCTCTTTTTTTTAAATATGTTTCAGCTCTCCAGTGTCTTTATTTCTAATTACATATCCCCATTTTTAGACTGCTTGAAAACGGGATTGCAATTTCTGTCGTTATACTTTTCAAAAAATACAAAATATTCAAACAGAACGTACTTATGTGCAAAAAGGAAATGAGAAGAAAAATTGTTTTTCAGAAATCAAAAATTTTTCGCGACCTTGACATTTTTCCTCTTTTTTTAGGCCTTCAAAGAGAATGCACCAAAAAACAGACTAAATTTTTCTTTTTCTTTTTCATTTGAATTGATTTTGCAGTAGATCGGTGAGCATAAAAAAACATAAAAAGCAAGTTTTCAGTTATCCATTAAATGTTGAGTAAAAAAAGGAATTGTAATTAAAACTTACTTTCATATAAACATAAAAAGCTTCAATATCAAAAATTTTCAAAAATTCAATATAATGAAGTTTTGAAAAATGTGGAATCTTTAAAAGCTCATTAAAAGTTTTTGATGTAATATTTTTAAGAGTTAAATGAGAACTACTAAAACAATTGAATTAAAATTAATTAAAATACGACGGAAAAAACTTACAATTCTAACTTTTTAACATTAAGAAAAGTTTCAAAAATTTTTTCAAAAGGAACAAATGAGCCATCAGGATTTTTTATAATGACTCCATTTAAGATAATATCTTCAGCAGTTTTAGTAAACATCGGAAGGTCATTAAACGAAATAACTTCATTATTGAGGGTTACTTTTTTTGCATCACATTTATAAAGTTTTGTTAAAATAGAAGTGTAATAAAACAAGAAATTAAAATTTTCAGTAATCCAATATTTGCAAACTAATTGTGATAAATAAAATTGAGTTTTTCCAATACAATGTTTATCAAGATAAAGAGAATAAGGAGAATTTGAAGAAACAATAATAGGGTTTTTGATGAAAAAATATTTGCATGTTTGAATCATTTTTTTATATAATTTTGACGTTGATGGATTCTTTAAAATATAATACATTATTGAATCAGGCAAAGAAAATGATTGAGAAGAACATGAAGAAAGAAATTTTGATCGTGAATTAAGTTGCCAAACATTTTTTACTTTTGCTCCGCGACAAATTTTTTTAGCTTTAACATTTTCTTCTTCTTCTTTTGCTTTGCGTTTATTTTGAGGACTTAAAATTGAAGATTCACAAAATGAAGGTTTGAGAATTCCATTTTTTTAAATTTAAAGCAGTAATATATCTCTAAAAAATAAAAATAATATTGAAAAAATAAATAAATAAACGGATGTTGCAAAAAAAAATAAATTGTTTTTAGTAAAATGAGGTTATACGAACATTTTTTTTCTTCAACTGGAAAATTTTTTTGTGACCTCTGTCATCATTTTTCAATCAATTTTGTTTTTGCTTTTCTTTTTGTTGGAGTTATTTCTGCTAGGAGAATTTTTCATTAGATTTATTGGGTATATTTTTTTTGCGTATCCTGATCAATTGGTCCAAGTAACCCAAACAAAGGCATTTGAGTGGTTTTGAAGTGCCTTTGTTATGCGTATTATAACGTCCGCAGCCCTCAAAAAAGAATGCATGACTCAATGATTTTGGACAATTTTGGCATTGGGCTGCGGACGTCATAATGCGCAAAACAAAGACACTTCAAAACCACTCAAGTGCCTTTGATTGGGTTACTTGGACCAATTGATCAGGATACGAATATGATGATCATCATGATGACAGTATAGATGTTGGCACCTATTTTGTGGACCAGCGATCCCTGAGGACGGCTAGCCAATTTTGTGGACGGCTAGCCGAATGGGTGGTCGCAAAAAATAATTAATTTTTAATAATGGAGATCAAAATTTGCTAGTTGAATTTGTGGACAAATTTTAAACAAGTTTAAAAAACAACAAAACTTTACTAAAATAAAAAGTGACAATGAAAAACAATAAAAATTATTTATTGCAATAGCTCCTTCCGTTATGACATCGACTATTGCAAACTCTTGATTCTTTTTCACATTTGCATATTTTGGTTTGACATTTCGTCAAGCAATCACAATGCAAATGTCCTTGACCTCCATCAACGGAATCAGCAACTGTTCGGATTAAAGAGATCTTGACTTTGCGAAAAACGTAGAAAAGTAACTTTTCATTTAAAAACAAATTTCACTTTTGTGGTAGTATTAACCGCATTTTTATTCATTCAGTTAATGAAAAAATGTTAAGTTTGCTTTAGGAATAATATTCGAAACAAAAAAACTCAAAACATTTCAAACATTGTTTATTTCAAAGAAATAAAAACACATCAAAAAAATACATTTTAAAAATTCAAAGAACGATATAAATAAATATATCTAAGGGTTGCACATTTGTTATCAAGTCCAGGAAAACAAATAAATGGAGGTTTGTAATCAAATTTCTTTGTTGCAATAATTTCATTGACGATCGTTTTAATTCGATTCTTATAAGCTTCAGAGATTTGATTTCCAAAATGAAACCAAAATTTTGTTGTTTTGTTATTCTAAAATAAATTCTTTATAGAAAAAAAATAATAAAAATCAAACAAACTTACTTTCATATAATTATAAAATGTTTCGATATCAAAATCTTTAGGAATATTATACATACTAAATTCATCAAGTTTAAGAAAATTTGGAATTTTTAAAAGTTCTTTCATTGTTTTTGAAGTAATTTTGAAACGACGGGTGCTAAAAGTCTCCATTAAAAACAATAAAAAAAATAAAAACCTACAAAGTAATCTTTTTTGCTTTAACAGCAATATAGACAATTTTTTCAACAGCAACATTTGAACCATCATCATTTTTGACACAAGCATCAGTAAAATCGATATTTTCAGCAGATGAAATAAAGAAAGATAAATCTTGAAAAAAAATATTTTGATGATAAAGTGTTAAATATTTTGGAGCACATTTATAAAGTTTTGGAATAATTGAAGAAATAAAATTTTTTTTGTCATTAATTTTCAAAGATTTAGGTGAAATAAGTAAATCATCAGTAATCCAAAATTTGCATGAAACCTTCGAAGTATCATATAATTTACGGTTAACATTCCATTGATTTTCATCATAAAAATACAGTTCTGAATTAATAACAATAATTGGATTTTTAATGAAAAAATATTTGCATGTTTGAATCATTTTTTGATATAATTTTGCGGATTTTGGATTCTTTAAAATATAATAAATGATGTTATTTGGTATTGAAAAATTTTGACGAAAACATGATGAATAAAATTGAGCACGTTTTGATGAAAATTTTGAAGCTTTTGATTTAATATTTTCATTTGATTGATTTGATTTTGAAACGCCAGAAATATCCATTTCGAAATTATCAAGATTAATAAAAGTTGGTATTTAGCAAAAATATTGAGAGAAAAAAAGTATTCTGCCTAATAATTTCATTTGAGTGAAATGAAACAATTTTTTGAAAAACTAAATTTTGCATAAAACCACAGATAAAAGAATAAATCAATTATATTTTTGATTTTTTTCATACAAACGTTTTTACTAAAGAATAATTAATCGATAATGCATATGCCTTTTAGCCAAAATGTAAACTTTAAGCAAGAAGAAATTATAAAAAATGTTGATATTTTTAAACTTTGTTTCCACACATAAACTGTAATTAAAAATGAGAGGCATATGGTTATAAAAATGGCATAAAAATATTGTTAAATTTGATACGACGCGGAAATGTTTAAAAAAATGCATATGAAATATAAACCTATTAATAAAACTGCAATAAATACGTGTTTTTTTTTTGATTTTTTATTGTTTTAATAGAGCCAAACTGAATTTTGCGGCAAAAGGTTTTGCAGCACAACTTTTTGCGACTTCAATTTTGCGGCTGCAACATTTGCGCCCAATCTTTTTGCGGCATCGTTTTTTGAACAATAAAAAAAGCGACAAATTTTACTGATAAGAATGTTGTTTTTTTGTAACGGTATTAACTGAAGGTGCATAATAACAATGTAAAATGCTGGAGCATTTTCATCTTCATTAAATTCATCAGGTTGAGCTGCAGGAGTTGGTGTAGGTGTGACAGAAGTGGCTTATAAATTATAAAAACAGTATATTTATTATATTAAAGTTTGTTTTTGTTTAATAAATATTACTTACTCAATTCATGCAACTCATCGTATGTTTCTTCAAGTTGGTTATTCAACAAATCAAGTTGTGCTTGTAAAAGTTCGTTTGATGTAATAAGTGACCAAATTAATGATTTTCAGAATTGTGAAATAAATTATACTTTTCAAAAAATATAAAATATTCAAAAACAACGTTCCGATGTGCAAAAAGAAAATAAGAAGAAAAATTGTTTTTTAGAAATCAAAAACATGACACCTTTACATTTTCCCTCTTTTTTTAGGCCTTCAAAGAGAATGCACCAAAAAAAAGAATGAATTTTTCGTTTTTTTCTTTTTTCATTTGAATTGATTTTGCATTAGACAGCAGGGATGAGAAATGCGGCAATATTTTAACTGAAAAAAACAGCAAAGGGGGTACCCTTTGAAAAAACAAAAAAAAACCAAAAAAAATTACAAAGGGATTTAAGGGGGAATAATATTATTTTCCACCCATAATTTATCTTAATTTTAGCCATAATTTTTTAAGTGCCCATAATCTATTTTTTTTTCCAAAATGAAGTAAGAAAGTGTGGAATTGAACTTATTCTTATTTTAAATAATGTAAAATAAGTTTTTTTTTACAAAAAATATTTTTTTAATTTGTTTCACTAAAAATTTTACCCATAATCTATTTTTTAATGGAATAGTATTATTTTTAACAAACATTTTTAAGTAACTTTTTTTAAAAAACCAAAACGATTTTTTATTAAAAAAACAACAAATATAGACTTTAAATTGAGATGACATTCAACAACAGTTACATGTTTGCATAAAAATTTTTGGGCTCCTTTTAGACAATTACAAGTAAAAATGTCATGGGCATAACAATTTCGAATCTGACCAAAAGGAAAAACTTTTAACATTGCAGCAGCAATTGCACGTCAGATTGAAAATCAACAAAAAAAACTTTTGATTCTTTTTTATAAAAAAAAAACCAAGAAAAAAATTTTTGTCAAATGATGTTTCGGGATTTTATATTGGAAATGATATTGCATAATTTTATAATGTGCAACAATGGAAAAAGAGTAATTGCGATGATCTTTTTTTAGAGACTAGTCATAACTTTTGTTCAAACTTTGAGAACAAATTTTTAACGTTGACATGATTTTTTTATTCGTGTAAGCGGGCTAAGTGCTAGAAAAAGCTTATGAAATTTTGTAATATTTGGCATTCCGTGATTAATAAAAATGTATATGAATTGGGAATTTTGCGTTTTCTTCTGTCTACAAAATTATTAACATTTTGAATATGTTATAAATATTTTCAAGCAAAAACAAAGCGTTGCAATTATGTCTGTTTTGAACAATAAAAAAAAGCATCAAATTTTACTGAAAAGAATGTTGTTTTTTTTTTAACTTTGTGAATGTTAATTTTAAAAAATTATGACCACGAAAAAAGTTTATGAATCGGTTGAAAGCAACACGGAATTCAAATGGGGTTTTTTTTATTAGCAACGTTTATTTTTGTTAAAAATTGTGTTAACACTTTTAAAATATTATTATTTATTCAATTTATTATGAACCTTTAAGGAAGCTGAAATAGCTCGCGAATTGTCAGCTAAAAATTCTGATGGAATCCATTCAGTAGCATAATATTTATTTGACTTCAAAAGTTAAAAAACTCAAATATCCTGGAATAAGTTTTACTACTTTCAGTATTAACAATAAAAACAGCTACAGTAGCATTCATAAGTTTTCGTACACTTTGTTTTTGTGTCAAACTTTTGAACATCAAATTTTTGAATTTTCGCAAAAATGTTTTCGTGTTGAGACTTTTTGAGCCTGTCATGTTATCAAAAGATAGGCCATGGATAGAGGATTAAAATATGTGTAGGGGTTATGGAGGTTCAAATACTGTACGAAATGTATGACACAAAAACAAAGTGTACGAAAACTTATGAACGCTACTGTAAAAAGGCATTAAATTATTAATCTGGAACTTTTTTACATTTAGTCGGGTTCATAAATGTTTTATTACTCCCGTGTTTGAGTATTTACTGAAAACGCTGGAAATTAGCTTTCCGTTTAGCTTAAATACAATGTTTTCTCGATCGACAAATTCAGTAGAAGCACAAAACTCAGCTTATCGTGATGTTCCTCGATTCACAAATGCTGTAGAAGCAACCAATGCCAAATAAGAAAATATGATAAATGATACGTCTCTTTTTGTTTTTCGTCTTTAATTACTGTCATTTTACAAATTTATGTACTTTTTAAGAAATAAACAAAATTATGGGTAAAATTCAACAATTTTATGGGTGCAAATTAATAATTTATCGATTGGATAATACAAAACATTTTTAAAACTTTTCATGTGCCGTTTGATTTTTATCCTCTCGTAGACCCTCTCTTAATAAAAAATGGAAGACAATATTTTTGGTAGCAAAGAATTAAATAATATTTTTTGTTACATTTTAAATAAACTTTTACAGTACCCAAATTTCTAACAAAAAACATATTATTTAACTAATTTTTACTTCTCAAAAACAAATCGATTAACTTTTTTTTCTGAAAAAACTCCCACACATTAAAAAATTACTCGCAACCAAATTTGATAAATAATAATTTATCAAAACCTCTAAAAATATCATCCCATTTTTTTTGTCGCCGGGAAAAAAACAACAAAAAATGTCCGTTTTAAAAAAAGTGTTATTTTTCATCATTTATTTTCAATACTTTAAAAAATTCCACTGATTATTATTTGATTAAAAAAAAGAAAAGAAAAAAGATTGCGCAAAAAAAGAAGAAAATCAATTTTAACCAAAATCGATCAATTTTTTAAAAATCATTGTAAAACTTTTTTTTAAACCCTGCAAGAGTTTGTCTGATAATTTTTTTGATTGTTTTTTTATATGCGTGATTGAATATTTTATTGGATTAATGTTATTTATTTTAAAACAAAGTAAATTACTTTAAGTAACCGAATTTATTTTCTATTGTTTGAAAACAGTTTTAGTTGACTTTGGAAAACACTTATTTTTTGTTTTTATGAACTCTTTTTTTTACGGGAGAATTTTTATGTCTGATGTCATTTGCTTTAAACTTTGTTTTCTTCCAATTTCTGTTGAATATTTTTTTAAAACTTATATTTTTTAGCGGCAAAATTTTCAAGCAAAAACTTTCAAAAAAATTTCTGAACAAATTTCTAAAATTACAAATTCGCAGAAATTTTGATTTTGTGAATTTGTGGTTTTCAAGCTCATGACACGAGTTGAAAAACTAAAAAAACGCCATTTAACAAATGTGCTTTCCGCGCGGGACCAGCTTTTTTGTCTTTTTTGCAAAAGCAATTTTTAATCTAAAGAGTGATAATTTTTATCATTTTTTTCTCGGTGTTGATTTTTTTTAGTGTTTTTTTTATCGTTCTCAACATATTGAAGAAAATATAGTAGTTGAATCAAATCATGAAAAAAAGTTTAACATATATTTTTTACAAAAAAAAATTGATAAAAATTATCACTTTTTCGATGAAGAAAATGCTTTTGCAAAAAAAAACAAAAAAGCTGGTCCCTCGCGGAAAGCACATTTGCTAAATGGCGTTTTTTTTAGTTTGTCGAATCGTAAAAGATTAATTTCTTGTCAACTGAATAGTCTTTGAACAAAAAAAAATATTGGCAGGCAATTTTTATCTAACAAAAAATCATGGCCAAACAAAAGCCATAGTTCAATGACTTTTTTGAAATTATTATGCTACTCCATTTCTATTGCAAATTTTGTTAGACCAACTTTTTTTGTAGCATAATTTTTTTCCATCACGTTACTCCCATTTTTTGCAACGAACTTCCTTTTTCGGAAAACTTTTTTTAACCTTTGAAAAAATCGAAATTTTTTTCTATTTTAACGTTTGACACATTTTTTTGGGAAATATGAAAAAATTATTATTATTTAACGAGAGAATTATGCAAAGACTCCAGACTTCACTTTTTTTATGATAATTTTTGCGTTGTGTTTTGTTTTTAATCTTTTGCATTGAATTGTTGCCTATTGTTCTTTAACTTTTTTTATTCCATCCTTCATTTTTTTACTCGAAAAAAAATTCAGAGTTTGAACTTGATGTTTTAATCCTGTTTTTAGTTTTTTTATCTCTTTCATTTTTTCAAAATTAGTAAAAAAAATGACGTTTTAATTGATCGAAATTTTTTTTGCCTCTTTTCTCATATCTTGCATGTCTTACATGTAATTGTTATTATGGTTTCGAAATTTTATCTCTTTTAGATCCAAACACTGTTTTTTTTCATTGTGAATGGATTCATTGGAAGAACCAAATAATCGATATCGTTCATCATCGGTTTCAACATTTTTATATGCCCCCAGAAATTCGCTATCACAATTTGGTACCACAACAGTCGGAAGTGCAAATAATTATGCATCAATTCCACGAAGTGAAAATGAAACATATCAAAAAAATTTATCAAGAAAATATCAAAAGTATCAAAAATATCCTCGACGACCATCTGATCGACCAGAAGTTTTAGCAAAGGTTTTGGTAAGAAATTTTTTTGTGCTAAACGATAGTTTTTTTAAAGAAAAATTCCCAATATCAAACCGAAATATCATTTGACAAAATTTTTTTCTTTGGTATCTTTTATTAAAAAAACAAAACTTTTTTTTGTTGATTTTTTACCATGCATTTTCAGGAGCCTAAAATTAACCCCCCCCCCCCTAAAAAAATTCCATGATTCAACATGCACAAAATTGTTTTCCCGAATCTGTTAAGAAAGTGTTTTTCCTAATAAGTTTATTACTGATAAACAACAAATTATTTAATGAATCACTTTTTTTTAAGAAAAAAATACGTGAGAGATTGAAAAACAAGTTTGCATAAAAAAACTTATTTTAAAAAAAAATTTTTTTGTACTTTTTTGACCTTTAGTCAATGTTGGGAATTTTCTTGCCCAATGCCAAATATTACAAAATTTCAGAAGCTTTTTCTGGCACTTAATATTGTAGTTACACGAATAAAAAAATCATGTCAACGTTAAAAATTTGTTCTCAAAGTTTGAACAAAAGTTATGACTAAAAAAAGATCATCGCAATCACTCTTTTTCCATTGTTGCACATTATAAAATTATGCAATATCATTTCCAATATAAAATCCCGAAACATCATTTGATAAAAATGTTTTATTTGGTCTTTTTTTATAAAAAAAGTCAAAAGTTTTTTTGTTGATTTTTAACACTTCGAAGTTTCAAAAATACTTAAAAATTACATGGTTTAAATTTAAATTTTTATTGATTTTTTTTACAAATTTAATTTTTAGTCCGAAAAACTTACATCATCATGGATAGAAAAAGTTTTTCAACGTCGTGAATGTGTTAAATTTATTCTTGATACTTCAACTGAAAGGTTTGTAATTGCATTTATATTTATTAATTTCAATTTCAATATCCCAGTAGTTTAGATGTGGATGCGGACGTTTACCATCATCACATTCAAATTTAGCCCTTTCCCGTTTTACAACATCCCTTCCACCTTCAGAACCATA